>JAQZBX010030647.1:0-26704 GCA_029593785.1 Cabassous unicinctus | reverse complement strand
GGAGATTTGGGGTGTCTGCGGTGTATGCCCATCACCCAGGTCCTGGGCTCTGCCTGCAGGCTTCACTGCCTCTGGGCCTTGCCTTCTCAAGCACCTTCAGGTGTTGCCTGCACTCCCCTTGGGAACCCCTGCTCATTGTGGATGGAGTCTTCCCCCCAGGCTAAGCAGAGGCAGAGGGGAGGGTATGGTGTCAGCAGGGAAGAGGGTCCAGGGATAGCGATGGAGAAGGGAGGGGCGGGACGTGCGGCAGCTGGGCCCAGAAGCTGACTGGAGCCAGCTGCCCAGCTCTGACAGTCTGAGGCATCTCTTCCTATTGCCCATTCAACCCCATCTGCGGGTGGCTTGCTTTGGGAATGAGGCCCTGGGTGTTTGTTCCAGAGACTGCGCTGTGATCGGGGAAAAGCTGGAATGCTGAAGTGTCCCACTCCTCAATGAAGCCAGGATATTTCTAGACCCTCATTTTGCAGTCAGTTCCAGCTGCCACATCAGGCAATTCTTGCTGGTCTGTAGCCTGGATTCCCACAGCTATTGCTGCCTGTTAAAAAATTTCCTGGGCAGGACAGAATGGCTGTCCTGCCTTAGGAGTCAAACAGACTTGATTCCATGTCCCGGATTGCCATGTACTGGCCAGGTCACCCTGAGCAGGTCCCTTGACCTCCCTGAGTCTCAGGGTGTGATCTCTAACCCCTCTTGCAAGGCAGGGGAGTGTAGCTGGTTAATGCAGGGGCTCCAGAGCCGAGACTGCCATAGCTTCCCTCCCAGCTCTACCGTCTGCTAGCTGCGGAAACTTGGCCCAGTGTCTCCACAGCCTCATCTGTAAAATAGGGATAATGCAGGTATCCATCCTATGGGATTGGCAAAAGGATGAAACAGACCTGAGCCTTGGAAGGACGTGGCACATGGCAGTGCTGAGGCATGTAAGCCACTAGCAGGAGATGGTGGATATTTTCTGGAAATATGCATAAACTTCAGCCAAGAATTTTCTCCCCTGAAGATGTATCTGTGGTGCAGCCATCTTGCCAAGGGGTGGCCTGGTGGGGTGGTAGCAGCAGAGTGGCTCTTGCCCTTACCTGTGTATTATTTAATAAATACATCATACTTGCACCAACACGTCCCCACAAGAATAATGTTTTTTTGAATTTTCAATTCAAGCTCATGGACCCCCTGAAATCTGTTAAGAATCTGGTTAAGAACCCCTGTTCTAGAGGGTGACACAGACAAAAAAATCAAATAGCAGACTATAATATAGTGTCAGGGAATGATAAAAGCTATGAAATAAAAAGTAAAGCAATATAAGGGGAGAGTTAGGGCTCAGGGAAGGCCTCTTTGAGAACGTAACCATTAGAGGGAAGAGCATTCCAGGCAGAGGGAGGCGGTTGTGCAAAGGCCCTGAGGTAGGAACATGTTTGAGGAGCAGGAAGGAGGCCAGAGTGGCTGGAGTGGAGTGAGAGAGAGGACAGGTAGGAATGAGGTTGGAGAAGTAGCCAGGGATCAATTCATAGAGGGCCTTATAGCCACTGTGAACAATTTGGGCTTAATCTGCTTTCCAACATAAGGCTATTATAAGGATTAAATGAAAGGAGACAGGCAAAGTCCTTGGAACAATGTCTAGCATATTGGCAGGCTTTAAATAAATGTTAACCTTTATTATGGCTATCCCTTCTATTTCCACACTCAGTCTGGAGTTGTCTGTTGTCTACTAGCTAATTATAGACATTCTGATATAGGAATGAGCACAGAACTTAAAGTTACTTGGACATGAATAGCAAGTCTCCATTCTGCCCCTCCCTGGCTGTGTGACTTGGCCAGGCCCCTTCCTTCGATGAATTTCTCTAAAATGACTCCCCAGGTGGCTGTGATGATGAACTTGAAAATAAAGTGCCATGATTCACATTACTTTTGCCCTCTAAGGCCAGGAGGTACAACCTGGTTGGGACCTCAGAAAAACGACCCTTCCAGGTACATCATTGGACAGGTAGGACAGTAAGCTTACCTGTAAGGAAAGGTCAGAGTGGGTTTGGAGTGGACAGACTGACTCAATCCAAGGTCAGGGGAGAGTTTTGGAGTGACTGTGACTGGACTCTCTGGGAAGCTGTCGCCCCAGTAGCTGGCCCAACCCCTGAGACCAATGGGGAATGGCCTGAGCACGGTGGTCCAACTCACCTGTGCATTTTCCAGAAAGAGGCAGCTGAGTGCTGATTCAGAAAATGGAAACCCCAATGAGCCCCAAGGCTATTATTATGTTTAAATGAGCTGGAAAAGAACAAACAGAAATCCTTAAGGGCATCAGCCGTGACACACAAATCTAATAAAATAAAACAAAGTGCACGTAAGTCCAAGAGTAAGCTAAAACCCGGACCTTGCATAGTAACATGTAGAGCTGCATCTTGCTAGCGCCTGACACGCTGAGTGGCCTTCAGCAAGTCCCTCCCCTCCCTGGGTCCCAGTTTCTCCAACCAAAAATTTGAGGATTATAAAAAGATAAATGAGGGGGACATATTGATCTCTTTGTTCTCTTCCACCCCAGACAGGCTTTGAGTCTGTGTATTTCTTAGTACAAGTCTGTGTATTTCTTAGTACAAGTCTACCCCGGGCTACTCAACATCTTTATTTGACATCTTATATGATCTTCTCTTGAGAATCCTCTTTCAAATCCCAGTTTAAACATCACTCCTCAATGCAGCATCCATCTTCACTGTAGACAGAATTAGTTCCTATCTCCTAACACCTAAACTCCTTTTTGAAATGCATTTTTTAAAAATTCTTCTATAGTCCCCAAATACTGTTTATATCAATCTTATTTAATCTATCACAATCAATTCATAATTAGTTATTTGCATATATGCCAAATCACCTGGAAAAACAGGAACACATATTATTCATTTTTGGCTCCCTCCCCAATACCTAGCATAAGAACTATTTCCAAGCATGTCCCAGTTCCTCAAACCATGTAACTTCATAACTTTTTTATCTACTGCTTGGGATGGCCCTACCCTTCCCATGGCCTCTGGGCAAACTCCTATTCATCCTCCAAAGTCCAACTGAAAAATCCCCTCCTCTGTTAAACTTTGCCTCCTGCAGATGAGTTTTACTCTTGGATCCTCTGTACCATCTTCTATTGTCATGGGTATTGTGTGCTCCAGGATCTGTTTACTATCACTCCTTCCCACTAGACTGGGGGACCTGGAAGAAGGGCCTCTAGACATTTCACCTCTGCATCCCCAGTGCTCTTGGACAGATTCAGAGAGGGCCTTGGTGCAGGTTGGTGGAATTGAATGTAATTGCCTGGCAATGGTGGGGGCTGTTAAAGAGATGTCAAGGGTCTGAATAAAAATGCCTAAACATGAACAGATGCCCACAGCCAAGACCCCAAGGCTGTAGGCTTCTCTCTCTGAGGCTTGGATAGCATCTGGATGGTCAGTTCAGCTCCCTGACCACCTTTTTCACTTCCCCAGCAGTATCTCCCCATGGAAAGTCAGCTACATGGTCAGTGTTGTGTCTTTTAGGTTGGATGGGGAGTTCACAGATGATGCTTAATATTATGCCTCTCATTGTAAACATATGTTGCATATATTCATTTTGTGTAAATCAAATGCTGTGTAACAAAAAAGTTTGTGACAAAATTTGAAAATAGATAAATAAAGCTGGTGGTCAGCATAAAACAGGTTCCGAAACTCTCAAAATTCTCTTCAGAGGCAGCCCCAGGTGACTGCCTCTGATCACAGCTGGGGAACCATCAGAAGGAGCCAAGCTTTCAGGCCAGTAAGTGCTGTGCGAGTCTGGCAGACCTCATTAAACCAACCCACCACCCACCCTCCCGTGTCCCTCTCAGCCTCTGGGCTTCCAGAAGAAAGCACTGGGAGAGAATTCTCTGCTCTCCTCTCAATGGCTTGACCTGGTGAGGTGTGCCTGCCCAGACACTTGCTATCCCCAGCCTCCATTTTGGCTGAAAGCATAAATGCCGGATCAAGTTTCAGATCTGATGGAGGGAGAGAGCCAGAACGTCTCTTGACAGGCAGCTCAGGCTCATGGCCAAAGCCTTGGAAAAGACAAGACCTGGGTCTTATGCTCAGCTCTGCCAGTGACCTTGGGAGTCTAACCTCATGCTCCTGGGTCTTGGTTTCTGGGCTGCCCATGGGGTAGTCAAATGCCTCTGTTGCATAGGAATGTTGTGAGTCTGCTGATCCCCTCCCTCCAGGGACCACCCCATGTTAACTAGAGTGTGACCTCCCCAAGCACACTCCGCCTCCTGATAAGGATAGTCCCATCTTTGGGGGTTGGGGTACATATCCTAGAGATTCAAGTTCCCAAGATTATCCAAAGGAGAAGCATTTTAATTTACAGTTCAATGCTTCTTTGTCACTGTCTCTCTTTATCTCTTTTAGTCTCTCTCTACCCCTATTTATATCTGCCTATGCCTTTTTCTGTCTTCTGTCTCTCTCTGTCTCATCTTTCTCTTTCCATCCTTTGCTATCTCTTGCCTTCAACCTGCTTCTCCCTGGTCCCTCGTGCTCATTTGTTCTCTGTGGGTTTCTGCCTCTCGACCTCCGTTCTTCTCTCCTCTCTCCTTTCCCCTCCTTTCTCTCTGCTTCTTGCCTCACCTCCTCCCCTGCTTCTCTTCCTCTACAAGGCTCTCTGCTCTCTCAATGTCCATCCCTCTCAGAAGAAGGGGCCCCCTCTGCAGCCCAGTGGGCAGGCCAGGCACCCTGTCTGAGACGGGCACCCGCCAGCCAGTGGGCAGCAGCCCAGTCTCCCGGCAGGAATGCGGCATCAGCTGTGGGTTTGTTTCCAGTTACCAAAGGGCATCAGTAATTAATGTGGGCCATGATTAAGGAGCCAGAGATGTGTTTATGCTCCTCACAGGCTGCGATGAAATACCCATAACATTTAATGTGGCGCATTGACATTTAAATGTCAATTAAAAAGTCCTCGTTCTGCCCGGCTGGCCCCTAGATTCTCGGATGAACATTGCCCTCCCACCTGCCTCACCAACCCTACTGGGGACTATTGGCATGCTGATAACATGGTAGCCATGGTGACTGACAGCAAAGGGAGGGAAAGAATCTGAATGGTTCAAGGGGGCTGAGAGCATCCAGGCCTGGGGGATGGCAGAAACAGAGACCATCAGGAGGGTGGATGGTGCCATTCTGGGACCAGAAATGCAGGAAATTGGCTGGAGCATGTGTATGAAGGAGATCTGTGAGGCAGCATGTTTGCCTTCTTTCCCCCACTCAATTCCTCCAGGGCATTGTCTAAAGCTCATTTGCTCACATATCTTAGGTGCTCCTGCGGTTGATCACTCTCCACTAGCCAGGGCCCATGTGTGATTCATCTCTGCACCCCTTGTGATGCTCTAGCACACAGTAGGTGCACAAGAGTGGTCCATTCACTTCAATGCAATGCACATTTCTTTTTCTTAAATATATTTTTATTAGGTTGTGAACTTAAAAAACAATCATGAACATATGTGGAATTCCCATACAACACCACTACATTGTTGTGGAACATTTGTTACAGGTTATGAGATAATATCATCAGACTATTACCACTAACTATGGTGTATAGCTTACATTTGGTATATTTTTTCCGAACCCCCTATTATTAACACAGTGTTGCAATGCACATTTCTTGAGCTCCCACTGCCTGGCAGGCATTATCCTAGGAACTGAGCCTACAAAAATGAGTAGGACTCAGACCTGCCCTCAAACGATGTGTTATGTTTTCAAAAAACAACCAGAAAAAAATTAAATAAGTAGTAAATGCTATTACAGAAGGAAGCAAAGAGGAGAGGCTCCTGGGCCAGCCTAGATGACAGGGAAAGCTTCCTGGAGGAGGTCAAGTAAAGCTGAGATCCAAAGAAGAAGTAGACATTGGCAAGGCAGGTAAAAGGCAGAGAGCCCAGTAAAAACGCAGAGGCAGGAGTGAGCCTCAGTATGCTCAGTGGCAAGGAATGAATGAGTGCAAAGGACATGGACACACTCATTCATGGTGACTTCTTTTGCGGCTGTTGGCTCATGAGCTGCTCAGGGACTGCATGATGGCATGGGGCTTTGCCACGAGTATGGGAACTCCATGGGAACTGGGGACTCATTTGTCTTGTGGCCGGCTATATTTCCAGTGTCAGGAAGAATACCTGATGCACAGTAGGCCTTTGACAAACATTTGTTGAGTGGATAAACGAATACTCTCTTCTCTGGCCTCCCTCCCCTTAACCAGTCCCCAAAACCCAGTGGGTAGCTGCGAATGCATTTAATTTATAAGAGCTCATCACAAAGTCTGGAATCCTACTTATCATCTCCCAGCCCCTGAGCTTCCATGCCTGAGAACAACATGCTCCATTTTCTCAAAAAGCCCTCCTGACCAAGGACAAATTTGCACTCCAAGTTTCCTGGAATTGTAGTACAGAGAAATCCATCTTCCTAAGCCCAGGACTCAGCTGCAGCTGGAGAGCAGAAACTCAGCAAGTGAGACATCTTCCCGGTTCAGGCCCTGAACTAAGACATGGGGCCATGCCTAGTCCTGGGGTTGCCTTTGGTCCCAGGAACCAAGGCTGCAGACATCTCATCTTCTCCTCCACCTTGGGAAAGGGGCCCAGGGCTTAAGCCACCAAATTATCCAGACCACCAGTTTGGTATATAGAAAATATTCTCAACCCCTCACATCCTGATCCAGTTCCTCTCCTAATCCTGCCCTTTCAATCTTTGGCACTGCTCGGAGAACTGCTAGGAGATCCTATGAAACCCAGTGCTTCCCCACCCTCCATCCACCAATCCATCATTTACTCATCCATAACTCCTGGGTCAGAGCCTCCCCAAGAACACAGGTGACTGCCTCACCTATTGATTTGGCAGGCGCTGCCACTCCCCACCTTGGCTGCCTCACAGTTTATGTTGCCCAACCATGCAGACTCAGCAGTGAGGGTAATGAGTCTAGTGATTATTCTGACTTTGGATCAATCAGTTTCTCAGTTTATTGAAATTACATCCCAGCAGCTGCTATTGATGGAGATACATGGAGTGGTACCCAGAGCCTATAGGACTCAGGCCCAAGGTCTGAGTTCAGTATTTTTTTTTCATTCAGTTTTCATGGCATTGGTATCACCTGCCTATGTGTGGGGCTTCCAGTCATGTCTTTCCCCCCACACCCCATACTCTGGCTTGAGATTTCTTTTAAATTTTTTGCAGTATCTAGGAAATAGTAAAAAAAAAAAAAAATACCGTTATTAATAAAGAAAATCCCATATATTGACATTATTTTTTATGTTTTTTTAATTGTTACTTTTTAAAAAATTACAAACACTCCCCTTTCCCCTCCTCCCCTGGTAAACTCTAATCTGCTTTCTATCTCTGAAAATTTTCTATTTCTAGTCATCTCTTATAAGTGATGCCACACAATTTATGTCTTTTTGTGCCTTGCTTATTTCACTGAGCATAATGTTTTCAAGGTTCTTCCATATTGTAACATGTCTCATAACTTCATTTTTCACTTAGAGCTGAATGATATTCCATCATGTGTATGTGCCACATTTTGTTTATACATTCATTTATGGACACTTGAATTATTTTGAGCTTTGGGGCTATTGTGAATAGTACTTAATGGCCTGAGATTTCTAAAGCAAGGAGATCTGGGCTAAATATTTGGCATAAGTAATGTAATAAAAGTTTTCTCCTGTCTCCTACTTTCCTTTATCTTATTTGTAGAGGAATGCAAAGGCATGTGCACACATTTTAGAAGTTGTGAAGGGAGGCATGTCTTAGTTTTGAGGTTTTATGATTGTGGGCATATTCAGGAATGTCCACATCCCAGCATGCCCCTGCCCTCCAGCACTGTTCTTGTACTCACCCACACACTCACACACACACTGCTTCCAACCATCCGCCATCCTCTTTCCTCCAGTTCTATGCCCCAATACACTGTGAACACATCAAAGAGGGGATGTGCAATATTCTTCTACAGTAGCCATCACCAAAATGAGGAGCCCACATCCCATGGAGCCACAGAATGATCGTCAGAGGTGCAGGAAGAAACCAGAGCCTTCTATTGATGGATTTTTACTTTAGAAGTTTTAACTTCTATAATAATGCATGTTTTATATGGTACAGAGTATATTAGCACAGTAGTAGATGCAAATAATATATTAAAAATTATACTTGCGGGAGTGCTAAAAGATTTTAGCTCTACACTTATCTCAGTATATCACCCCAGTTCAGATGTTCTTGAAATGCCCCCCAAAGGCCCTGGAAGGTAGCCTGGGGATAGCAACTCTTATTTGAACAGCATAGACGCCTCTTCAGGTCTTTGCAGTGATCAAAGGTGTTGGCAGCTGGAGAAAGCGCTAGGGGCTGGTGCTGACCATGGTCCTGAACCAGCATTGCCTCAGGATGAACCACAGGGGGCACGGATTTTAAAAATTCAGATTCCTGGTTTCTCTGCCTTCCAACCCCCAAACCTGTTGAGCCACACTCTCTTCAGAGATGTGGCTTGTGAATCTGTATTTTTAAAAGCACCTCAAATAATTCTGCTGCCCAAGGACACAGCGTTGCTTCTCAGCGAGGGAGGCAGGAGCCTCTCATCCAACCTCTCCCAGAATCTGGCTTGGGTTTGCCATCATGTTTTACTTTTATGAGGCTTGTTTTCTGTTTATGCTCTTGCAGAACAAACAGACGAATTATGTCACATCCCTTTGAAATGAAAAATCTATCAGGTTTCATTCATTCAATCAATAAATGTTTTCACCATTTGCCCTTATTATCATTTTCTTTTCATTTGATATAGAAACTGAGGCTCAAAGAGATTGAGAGATTTACTTCTGATTTAGCTTGTAGGAAATAGATTCAGGAACTCAACCCAGGCTACCAGCTCCAGAGCCTTTTAATTTTACATCAGGACATTTTAATGAAATGGTCATAATGTGGGAGTTCTGGGTGTGGAGCAAACCTTTCTTCCACTGCCCTCCTCTTCTCCTGCCCCAGTGCAGGCTGCCAAGGAAATAAACATTCAGGGCACGTTCTGCTCCCTTCTGATTCCCATAGAGAGAACACAGTCTCTGCCTGCCAATTAGTGACGTTGGGATCTTTATTAGAGATGGGGACAGCACGTTCCAGTTATACAAATGCCCTTGTCTGGGAGCAGCCATGGGCCAGCTCACCAACTCTCCCCACAGAGTCACCATGGAGGTGACTTGGCACTCCCAGTGCTGCTTTAATCAATTGCTTGAATCAATAACTATTGATTAAACCCTGTCCAAGTTGCTGCTGGAAGTCTAGGGCCAGATACCTCCTCTACCAAAGGAACCTAGGGCAGTGGAGAGTGTGGCTAGGGAGAGAGGGAACCTTGCAAAGACCCTCTGCTCTTTTGAAAACTCTCACAGTTTCTATAGGAATTAACATTCTATAAGTACCTACTATGTGCCTGGCACTAAGTTAGGCACTTTATATGCATTATCTTGTTCAAGTACATTAATTCTATATGAGAAGCAATATGCTATTAGTTCAAAGCATGTATTTTAAGTAGGGAAACTGGGGTTTTAATCCTGGCCCTACTGCTTACTCCCTGTGGGATTTTGTGACCTCAATTTCTTCATCTTCAAAATGGGGGGAAATAGTATCTGCCTCCTAAGAATGTTCTGATGATAAATTACATCATGTGTTCAAATCCAAGTGCCTCAACTCCATATGTCACAGCAAATGTCAAGATGCGTCATTGGTAAGGAAATGAGAAAATGAGAAAAAAAGGCAGCATACACTGGCAACAATGCAAAAATAATAATGTGTATATGGATGATGACTGCAAGGGGACAATTGTGGAAGGAAACTTGTCATCTAATTCCTCGACTATCTGTGCTATTACATACTTTCATTTAGCCTTTTAAAGGAAAAAGGAAAGCTTGCATTAAACTGAGACTCAGAGCTAGTGACTCACCCAAGGTCACACCACTGCTGAAGGAGCCAAGGCAAGACCCAGACCCACCTGTTCTCAGTGCCCATGCTCTCCCTACACACCGCCATGCTACCGCGGGTCCCTGGGGAGAGCAGGGTTGCAGTGGTTCGGGAGGTTTCCTACTCTATATTAATACATGGAGCCATGGTGGGTTCTCTCTTGGAGAATGGACCAGTGAGGAAGGATTGGGTCAAAGCAAACACAAGGCGGAAGAGGGAGAGGATGGTGGTTAAACAAGTCCCTGGTTGTCAGGGGCAATACTGTTCATGAGAGCAGAGCACCGTGAAATTAATGACCCACCCAAAGCACCTGAGGAATTGAACTGGTTATTAAAATGCAAAATCATAGACCAGGAAAAGGAGGAAACAGACAGAAGGAGTCAGGAAGGAATGAAGATCTGGCATGGAGTACCCAGAACAGAAAGTCTCTGGCCAGCAGTTGGGTATTCAGGAAAAGTATCTGCTGCAGGAGTCTGAAGGCAGGGGTCTGTGGCTTAGGGGGTGAGGGTAGTTGTGACTGGAAGAGCTGGAAATGGAAATTTGTGACTCCCAGTTGTCAGTGATAATGGAATGCAGGTCAGTGCCTGAGGGGCAGGGGCAGGGCAGTCATACATCAGAGACAGTAGTTCTCAACTAGATGTGATGCCCCTCCCCCAGGTTACATTTGGCAAAGTCTGGAGACATTTTTGATTGTCACAACAGGGAGAGGAGAGAATGCTACTGATATCTAGTGAGTAGAAGCCAGGGAGGCTGCTAATATCCTACCATGCACAGGACAACCCCCACAACAAAGAATCATCTGGTCCAAAATTTCAATAGTGTTTCTGTTGATAAGCCCTTGTCAAAGTGGAATACAGTACGTCAGAGGTCAAACAAGACATCAGATGGGAATTCATGAGGAAACAAAGTCAGGCAAGGGGTTAAGAGTCAAAGGAACAAAAGAGCTTAAGCAACAGTGAGGAGAAGAGGAGATCATACAGGAGGTCTGGCAAGAAAGTCAGGAGGTAGAAATGAATTTCAGAGCTCAGGTGAGGCTCTAATCATCAAAGAAGCAAAGATCTTGAAGCAGAAGTTGAGGTCAGAGACAGATAGGAAGCCCATTGGCAAGGAGCCTTCATGGTCAGAGATAAGATGGAGAGCAACCAAGGTGGACATGGGTCAGCTGAGGGTATTCTGGTCAGAAATTCAAACAAAGCCAGGGGCCAGCAAGAGACTATGGGACCTAAAACTTCAACCCCAGGTCCCAAGAGTCAGGAACAGGCTGCTGGTTGAAGGTGACCTGCAGTGGCTCTCAGCAGGGATGGGGAAGAAGAAGACACTCAATATCAGAGAGGTGCTCCCTCAGGAGAGCAGAGACCAAACTGAAACTCTCCACGCAGGAAAATGTGAACCTGCTAGAAAGTCTGACTCTGGAGGCAGCTGCTCAATACACACCTCCTGTTCTGTCCATGGAGACATACCCTCCCCACCAGAACGGAGGCAGCATCTCATTGCCGAGCAGCCCTGAGCCCAGGGCTTCAACCTCAGCAAAGGGTGAGGTTGTAGCCAGGGTCAGGGTGGCCCTGGTATGTTAAATAGGGGCTATGGAGTCACCCCGATGGAGATCCCAGTCCCCAATCTGCCACCTCCAGGATGGGTGACCTTTGACAGGCTGCTGCTGTCTGTGGACTTAGGTTCTTCATCTATCAAATGAAGGCAATAAAGGATCAACTAAGAGTACCTTGCAAGTTGTTGTGGCGGTGGCTATTCTGATTATTGGAACACCCTGGTGCATTTCAGCTGTGGCAGACTCATTTATTCATTCAACAAACATTTCCTGAGCATCTGTATGTCCCAAACACTGTGCTGAACACAGGTTACTCAGAGGAAAAGAGATTGAGTTCTGTTCTTTGTTTACTGAGCCCCTGAGGGTTGAAAGGCATCTTAAGCTCCTTCTTATGCTTAAGTATCCTCTACAACTTCCCCCAGGTGTGGCCTTGGCTAGCACATTTCTAGGAGGGTTCCTTTTTTTTTTTAATTAAAAAAAAAAAAACACCCAGAGTAGGAGACAGTTCTTACCTGTGTTGAGCTGAAATCTTCTTGGTCCTGGCTCTGTCTCTGAACCTGCCTAGACTTGTTTCTCTCCACTTCTGCATTACATCCCAATAGGACTTTTCAGTGGCTAACATACCCCCCTCCACTCAGCCCCCTCTGCTGGATCAGGGTGGTTTTCAGATCCTGCACTATTGGGTGACCCTCCTCCGAATGGGCTCTGGTGTATCCCTTTCCAGTGGCTACAGCCCTGAGACCCTTCCCCTGACGGTCATGGTCTCCAGGGTGTCTGGGAGAACCTCAGAAAGATAGAGACAGAGCTGTTTAGTGGTAACCCGGGACATTTTATTAAACGTCCCCAAATCAAGAGAACAAAGTGACTCTCAAGCTATCTCCAAGGAGCCCATCTGACCTGGACTGGTTGAGCTCCCCCAAATCCCTGTCCCCGGTGCACAGAAGGAATGAGACACATTGACTAGCTTTTTCTGGAACCATGGACTCTCTGACACACTTGGCAGGCATTTGAGAGCCTCTGAACCCTTGCTGTGGGAAACCTTAAGCTGCCTGGCCCACACCCGAGAGGAATCCAGGCTCCTCTCAGGGTTGTCTGAACAAGTTTCCTAACCCATCTGAGCCTCGGTTTCCTCATCTGTCAGATAAAGATAGTAATAGTACTTACCTTGTAGGATTGTGCAGATTCAACGAAGTAAAAGAGGCAAAACAGTAAGCATCCACCCACAGTTAGCTGGTGAGCTCTATTAACATTATCATTTTAATCAAGACAAAGAAGCTGTCCTCAGTGGACTGACTTTCTGGTGGAGTCATCAAAGTTAGGGAATTAGCCTGGAGGGAGCTTAGGAATGAGCTGGAATAACAGAAAGACCAAAATACTGGGATATTCAGTATCTGGCCATTGGAGTTGTTCTTTTCTAAGAAACTGGTCATGGGTGGGGGGAAGGAGAGAAACCTAAGGTCCTCTGTTGTCTGCAGCCTTTCCCCCTTTCTGCTTTAATGTGCTGCAAATGTTTTATGTGATGGAGTGGTGTGTTCTAGCAACCCGATATGGATTTCAGCTCTCCCAGTAACTCGCTGAGTGATGCCAGGAAATTCTCATCATCTCTCTGAGCCTCTACTTCCTATCAAATTAAGGAAAAAAATGTATTCATAAGATTGTTGGGAAAATTAAGGATGACACATACCGTACAAACACTCCTGGCACACAGTACATGATAGCTTCTATATTCTTTTTTGTATCCTTATTTTCATAATAATGTTCTTAGTTATTACTAGCAACCTGGAAGAAAGAGAATCACATCTGATTTTCTTTCTATGCTTTTCCCCTTTGGAGAATGCACTCCAGGACACTCTCCCCACATCTTCATATTCTCTCTCTCTCTCTCTCTCTCTCTGCCCTCCTTGGTGAGTGTCCCTATTAGGTTCCTGAAAGGGCCAAAAGCTAGGACTGTAAACTGCCCGATCTCATGCCTTGCTCACATTCCTCTTTCCAAAATCTTATCAAATATTAAAAGCTGTGAAATAGGAGGCAGGCTTTAAATCATTTTAATCACAGCATTCCTCAGCCTGCTCAAACGGGCTCGAAGGAATCAATTGAGAAGTGGTAATTATCGTTGCGGCCCGTGCCAGGCTCCAGGTCAGCACTGGCATGCCAGTGACAGATGGCAGGCGCACGGGCTCCTCCCAGGTGGGGGCACAGAACAAGAGATGCCTCCTGGGGGGAGGTGGGAATAAAACTGAGTCGTCCCAGGTTTTGTACCAGGTTTTAAAATGCACACGAAAATCAATTGAAAAATCAACTTACTCTTATTAAGTTCCCCCTAAGTACCGGATGCTTTTAGCCTCATTTGACCCTCACAGCAATTCTAGAAGGTATTAATCAGCATCTGCATTTATAAATGAGAAAATTGAAGCTAAAATAGTGGTGCAGCCAGATCTGCCCAACCTCAGAGCCTGCGCTTTGGCCTCTAGGCTTTGATCATCCTCAGATGTTGAAGGACCTGCCCCCCCATCTTAGATGCCCTGCTTTCCTTTTTCAACCCCCACTGTGGAGCCAGGCTTTGCCCACCTCCCTCTGCCGTCCCCCACGGAGTTTCTTCTGGCCTTTGGCTGACTCTTGCTCCGCTCTGGCTGTTGGGATTCAGAACCCCAGTGAGTCACCAGCCCTTTCTAATGACCTATGCTGCACAGCTTAGCCGCCCCTCACCTTGCTAGGCTCATCCCTCCACAGGCGCCCCTCCCTCTCACCTCCATGCTGGAGACTCCCATAAGCCTCAGCTTCCTGCAGATCCTCAAGCACCTTTCTCTCTTGCCTTCTTGCCTTTGTACATGCTTTTCCCCTGCCTGGAACAACCTGCTCTATTGGTTGCTGACTCCACATCAGGCGTTTCCCCCTAATTTAAACTCTTTTTCCTTTCCTCCTAGTACAGCAACCATTGTTTTGTTGGAATTGCTTGTTCAACCATCCTTTTACTAGCTGGACTGAAAGAGTACTGAGGGCATGTCTCCCTGGTCCCTGATTCACCGCTCTGGTCCAGGCCCCAGCGTAGTACCCAGTGCACGGCAGGCACTCCGTGGACACTGGCTGCATGAGTTACATGAACAACGGAGCGTGCCTAACCATGGAGATTTCTGGAGGCTTTGGGAACAAGGCAGAGTCTGTCGCTCTGGGCCAGACAAGTCATGCAGTATGAGCAAAGCTGGCCATTTGCATACAAAATATCTAGGATATTCTTCAATTTCACAAGAAAATATCCTTTCTCTCGTTTTTTTCTTGAAAAATGTATTCCTCTTGATCTATGTTTCATTTCCCCACACTTAATAGAGGTGTGAATACAGAGAACTATGTCTCTACTATAAGACAAATAGCACCCTACGCACAGTAATAAATGACAACCCACGTAATCTTCTTGTTGGAAAGATGAAAGGAAGTGGTGGGGGCCACGGTGAATAGAAGGGCACAGAACCTGTCGAAAGGGGCAGCGTCTTCTTAACCCTACCCAGCCCGTGCTTGCCCAGCGGATTGGGAACCCAGTGTGGTCCGATTTCCTGATTTTTCAAGAGAAACTAGAAAGACTTTATGCATAATGCCCCAGTTGTTAAGAGTTGCCTCAATTAAACAGACACAAACAGAGTCAAAATAAACCAGCTAAATAAAATGTCTGTTGAGGGGTTTTGGTTCTTAGACTGCCATCTCTGCATAAATTGTCCCACTCTGGAGAGAAGCTCATCTATGGACCCAGGTGGACACCCCTGACCCCAGAATCCACCAGATGTTTGCACAAATATGTGTGTGTACCCAAAACACTCCCTTTTTTACGCTCACGTGGCTCTCTCGAAGTTTTGGCAAATCCCATCACCCAAGAAAACATTTATGACCCAATCATGCAGCACTTAAAAGATCGGGAAGGGGGAAGCGGCATGTAGGGCCGACATCATGCGCGCATTGTTCCCATTTCCTCTCTGCTGTGGGATCAAGTGCTTCCAGTTTCAATGATTTAATTCCCTCTCAGTTTTCACCACAAGTTGTACGATGGTACTGATGGGAACAGAAATACTCATTTCGGGATTTTGCGGCTGGAATCAACGCCAGCCCTGACGATTGCCTAGCACACATGCGTGTTGTGCACAGCATTTGTATGTTGCCAAATTCAACCCACCACGGAGACTGATAAAGGCAAGAAGGTGGGGCTTAAGAAAGCGCAAACGACTAATCAACCACGATAACTCATACTACCTTACTCATGGCTACTCTTAGCGGCTAGTGAGTGCTTTCTATAGTCCAGGTATGTGCCGAGCACATTACATAGCCTGGCTCATTTGATCCTCCTAACAACCCATAATATATTGGGGGGGGGGTGTTGACAAGGAGCCTCCAAGCAGTATGATTCTTTGGCATACGAAGTAACTGAGGCAGGGAGAGGTTAAGCCCAAAGCCAAATAACTAATACGCTGTGGTACAGAGAGGCCAGTGCCTGGTCCACGGCTCAGGCATTCTCTCTTGCCCCAAGAGCTGGACACTGCTCCCTGGTCTTTTCCAAGCTGGCTGGGCAAGGAACTTTTTTTTTTTTTCAAACTCCAATCACTGCATTGCTTCTACTGACAGTCTGGGGTAGCACTTGTGTTTTTATGATGCATCTAATCTGCTGCCTATACTTGGAGGGAGGTGGCTGGGAGGGGATATGCTGTGGACTGAGGAAATCTACTCCTCCAGCAGCCCTTTCATTTCCTGCCCAGGGGACTTGCTGAAGATACCCCCTGCCCCAGCTTGCTCTCTGGGGATGTTCCAGGGCTCCTCAAACTCAAAGACTTGGAGATATTCTCTGAAGTCTGAATTCTCAGGGGAACTCCTTAAATTTATTTAAAATTTTTCATTTAAGTAATAGTGCTTGAAAAATCAATGTAATATTCTGGCTCATCTGTTTTAACCACCTTATAACCATCTATGCCAGGGGTCGGCAAACTACAGCATACGGGCTGAATCTGACCCACAGACCTTTTTTATGTGGCCTACGAGCTAAGAATGGTTTTTATGTTTTTAAGTGGTTGGGAAAAAAAAGAAGAAGAATATTTTATGAAAATTGTATGAAATTCAAATTTCAGTGTCCATAAATGCAGTTTTATTGAAACTGAGCCACACTCATTCATTTGCATAGTTATCTATGGCTGCTTTCACACATCAACAGCAAATTTGAGTAATTACGGCATGACCTGTAAAGCCTAGAGTATTTACTATCTGGGTCTTGGCAGAAAAAGTTTTCCGACCCCTGATCCGTGCTAGGTGATTTCAGCATCCACATTTACATGTGTACACTAAGTTGGGTGCTCTGTTTTATTTTGTGGTTTTTTTGTTTGGCTTTCATTTGTACTTTCATGAGCTAATGAAGAAAACAAAATAGAGGAGAAGATGAGTTAAGTACCAAAAGCATCTGCATCTGAAGGAATGAAGTCTTCTCAGTAGTTTCAAGAGAGAAGGGCAGTGGGAGACGTGAATCATCACAGCACCAGGTAGTACAGCCGGCTACAGTAAAACTTAAAACCTGAACCTCAAGCCAGAAGCACACTGCAAGCAGCCATTTAGCTTCAACCAAACAACCTCACATTAAACTAATGTTGTTAATTTGAAGTTTATTGGTTTTGCAGCCTTACTTGTATTTAATTTGGAAATTTGTTTCAGTTTTATAGCAGAATAAGAGCTATAAGCAAAAGGATTTTATACCTAGTTTTATGTTTATACATATTAAGTAACATTATGATAAAAATAATTTAAGTCAACACTTATTGAAAAATTTCCCCTTTAACAGGGATGTGCTAGTCAAGTTTAAGCAGGAAAATAGGGTGCAAGAAATATTAATTACATTATATCTTAAAATCAGTGTAATCTGCTCTAAGCCCCCATTTGTCACCCTAGCAGAAAATTCTATCTCAGTTATTTTGGGAGGCCCCACCCCAGTCTGGGAGGGGAGTTGTCAAACAAGAATCCTAGGCTTAGGTGGAGACCAGGTCCTCAATTTGGAATGGCAACCATTTTATCACTGATCCTTTATACTGCCTTTGTGTGTACTGATCCCCACTGTCCTTCCCTTAGGCCCTGCTGCTTTGAGTGGCTCAGGGTTGCCCCTCACTTAGTGCCCCCCTTACTTCCTTTATCCTCACTCAGCCCACTTTCTCTTCATCCTCTCTCCTTCCGGAGAGAGGGAGCACAATTTTTCTCAACAGGCCTTGGAAACATCATGCTGGCTTGACTTTCCTGTGGTGGGGGGAGGGGACTGTGAACAATTAGTCTTTCTTCTTTCTTCTTCACCCTATTACAACTATTGTATAAAAAACATTTTTTTCTTTTGCTAAAAAGTTCTACCCAAGTCCTAAAGATTAAAGCATGAATGGAGCTCTTTTAATCACCCACTGAGTTCCCCAGTGTATCAGTTAGCTATTGCTGTATAACAAATCATCCCGAATTTAATGACTTAAAACAATAAATATCCTTTATTTTGCTCACAAATTTGTAATTTGGGCAGGACTTGGCAAGTATTGCTTGTCTCTGCTCCATGTGACGTCAACTGGGATAACTCAGCTTGGGTATGAAGGACCCACTTTCAAAATGGTTCAGTCACATGGCTAGCAAATTGGTCTTGGCGGTCAGTTGAGAGCTCAACTGGAGCTACAAGCCAGGGGCCTGGGTTACTTGCTATATAAGTTTCTCCACCTGCTGTTTTGTTTGGGCCTCACAGTGTGATGAGCACAGGGTAGCCAGACTTCTTGCCTAAAGGCTTCAAGGGCAAGTATTCCAGCAAGCAGAGTAGAAGCTATATTGCCTTTTATGATCTAACCTTAGAAGTCACATAGTGTCACTTCTACTACCCTATTGGTTGATATTGCAACAAAACCCCATCAATTTTCACAGAGAGAAGACCTGATGGAGAAACGGCAAGGTTCTAAAAGAACATGTGGGGAGGGAGAGATTATTGCAGGAATCTTTGGGAAGTACATTGGGCCACACCAAATGTCAGCATAGGTGTGATCATCCACCCTGCCCCACAAGCCCTCATTTATTAGCTGCTTGTGCAGGTGACCTCAACTCTCCAAGCCTCTGTCTCCTCCATTAAGGTGGGGACAAGTGTAATGCTATAATCATTAAATGAGATCATATACTAAAAAGTTAGCCTGGCAGATGGCACATAGTATGTGCCCAACAAATGTTTGCTTCTTTCTCGCTTCCCCAAATTCGTCTCAGTCGACCTGAACTAGCTCAAACTGGCATTATTCTTGCTACGGTAGCTTTTGAAGAATTTTCCTCCAGAAAATTATGTTCATGTATTCATAAATTTACAGGTTACACCTAGATCATTATTCAAACATTGATGGTCTATTGGCTTCTTCAAAATAGACTTTCATTTCCAAAGCCCTGTGCTTCTGGCTGTGTGAAGGTACCCAGCAGGGACCTTTTGCCAGCATTCAGTCTCTAGGTGAAGGAAATCCAGACCTCCCTCCGGTGGGGCTGATTGAAGTAGAAGGCCACCATATGTCTTTCCCAGAAGAGTGATTGACTTCCCGCTTTGGCCCCAGTTCCCCTGGGATTTTCCTGAAAGCCCTTCCGGCTAGCCCAGTTGCGAGTGTTAACAAATCAGAAGCCATGCTTTGGTGAAAAATGTAAACACAGACCTGATTTCTCATTTTAAATGGAGCCAAGCATATTGCTCCCAGCAGATGCCGAGTGACTCAATCTGTCCTCTCGGTTTTGAAGGGAGCTGAAGAACAACATGGTAAAATAAAGCAAACAGCACATTTATTGGTTGATAAAATGCTGTTTTAGTCTACCCTGGCATTATATGGTGATTGCTATGCAGCGAACATCTGTTATTAAATCCAGACTTCTGTTGCCTGGATACATTGAGTCAAAAGCTGGAGCCTATGAGAAATCCATTTATGTGTCTGTTGCATGTGAATGTCAGAGCTCATGTGATGCCTTTATCTTCATTCTAACTGAATCTTTTAATATGGAATGTCTTACTTGTTAATTCTGACTCCAGGGCAATATTGTTTTCATTTGATGAAAAAGGGTTAAAGGAACAAAGAAACAGTGTTCTCACGGGTGCTCTAAGTAATTGTGTTAATTAATTTTTGGAGACAGCATGTTGGAGTTATGAAAAAGGGAGACTTTTAAAAATGAATTCGTACCATTTGACCCGATAATCCAAATTCTAGAGACCTAAGGACACATCAGGGATGCAACACATATTCGAGAGCAAGGATGTTCAATGCAGTGTTATTTATAACAGCCAAACATAAAAAAGAGGGAGTTACCTAGATGCTCAGTAGCATAAATCAATAATTTTGTTTATATTGGCCACATAGTTCATTTTATTCTATATCACAACTTATTTAATCACTCCCTTCTTGATAGACTTTAAATCATTTACAATTCTATGCTATCATAAAAAATGTTTCAATGAACAACTTTGCACATGCTTGATTACCTCTTTAGGATAGATTGCTGGATGTGGAATTGTTAGGACAAAGCATATATACATTATTTATTCATTCAATCAACAAATGTGTGTTGAGTGCCCACTGTATGCCAGCCAGGCACTGCTCTAGGCTCTGAGGGTTGAAGGACAGACAGACAGACAGGTTTCCACATTTATGGAGCCGACAGAGTGAGAAAGGAGGAAATAAAATGAGAGGAACCTAGAATGCACCAATAGATGCTGAGGAGGGGGCTGAGAATAGTAGAAAAGCTATTCAGGGATGTTTGAGTGCTACAGTTCAGAGGACATTGAATGAGGTGAGATTCTAACAGCCTGAGAAAGATCCTAATAGAAGAGGATGATTAGCCCTAGAGGGACTGAAATTGGAGGGAACAGACCTGGCCTGAGTTTATCTGGAAGAGGCAGAATATCTAGGTAGACTGACCAGGAGGACAAAGGTCTGTGTACTCTGTGTCCCTCCCAGTGTTCTCAGACAGGCTATGCCTATAAGTAGATATAAAGGAGAGACCTCCCTGGGATGGGGCCTGCCAGAGATGAGAGAGGGGATCATCAGGGATGAGATCAGTGGAGAAAAAAACACCCTGGAGCTAGCAGTGGTTACCTAAGACATGTGGTATTGGGAAACATGGTCACTAAATCATTCAACAAATATTTATTGAATACCTACTATGTGTCAGGCTCCATTCCCAGCAATGAGGACCCAGCAATGAACATAACAGATACAATCTCGTAAAGTAGGATATAAATAATGAACAAATAAATTTCAAAAGTGATAAATGCTATGAAAGAAATAAATAGGCTTGAGAAGAGGGTCTAGTTAGATAGACCGGTCAAGGAGAATCTTCTGAGAAGAGGATGTTTGAACTAAAATATGAATATAGAGAAAGAGATTTCCATGAATAGACTGGAGCAGTAACATCCCAGGCAGAAGGAACAACAAAAGTAAAAGCCCTGCAGTGGGAACAAGCTTGGTATGTTTGAGGAAGAGAAAGAAAGCCATGGCTGTGGCATCACAAGCTTATTTGAAAATGGCCCAAGTAAGTGTATCAGTCAGCAATTTTTACTATAATGCTGAGTAACAAACTACCCCAAAACTCAGTAGAATACAACAACCAGAGCCAGGACTAGAACTGAGGTCTGATTCTCTCCAAACTCTATGCTCTTTTGATCCATATCATTGCCTCCCTATGCAATATCCTATCTCCTCATAAAGCCACAGTAATCTCAGAATGTATTGAGTACACAAGAATTAGTCCTCCTTTAGATGCAATGGCTCTCAGAGCCTAATGAATATAAGAAACACTTGGTGGGCTGCTTAAAAATACAACCTCCTGGTCCTTGCCCCTAGACAGTCAGATTTAGCAAGTCTGGGGAAAGCCTCAGGAATTGGCATTTTTAAAAATCACCCCAGGTAGTTATGAAGGTGGTCTGTGGGCCACACTTGAAGAATCAATGCTGGAAAATTCACTAAGGACAGCCCCACTCAGGCCAGAAAAAAATGGCTCTGCCTCTTTACTTCCAAAGTTAAGCAGAAGGTGGCCTTAAACCCCACCAGTGGCCAATGTCATGAAGAGCTTGGGCATTTGTAGCATCATGTGAGTTTGCTTATTTCTTCACTGTGATGTCATCTTGATGGCACAGCCTGGAGAGGCCATGAGTTAATGGCATCTCTCCTGGGTTGTATCAAACTTCCCCCAGGACTCTGCTCCCTGCTGAGTGCTGCTAGATACTTTGGCATTTCAAAGTGAAGTCAGAGGTTGTTCAAACATCCCTGAGAGGTTTCTTGGGATCTAAAGGCTTCTTATCCCATGCTCAGAGCAGATTTGACTCTGCTTGGAGGCGGGAAGACCTACTGGGCCAGGCCTAGCATGGCTCACAAGGAATCAAAGCAAGCCTTCCCCGCCTTTCTCCAACAGCTCTGCGTGTGTCTTCCTGAGCCCCTGCTGGAGTAGGGGGGAGGCATTCTGAAAGCTTATTACCAGCTAACACAGATTGCCCTGAGTCAGCTCTTAAACACCCCGGGATGAACAGTCCTAAACGAGAAAGAAAAAATAAAATAAGGGTTTCTTGCAAATTCAAGCAGAGTTTAGCATTCTCTGCTCTAAATTTGATTTTCTGAGTTTTTAAGGAAAAATGGCCATTGGTCCCCTGGGCATTCATTTCCTGGATATTCCAACCTTCTCCAAACCCTTTACCCCCACCCATTGGCTCATGCCCTACTCTAGGAAGGACAAAATCACTCCCAGGGATCTGTGATTTCCTAGAAACACTGCTAGAAAGTTATTTCTTTAGCCAGCATTAACAGAAACAGCATCTCTAGAAAGATGGGGGTGGTAATAGCTAACATCAATTAAGCATATCCTATGTACACTTTATAGACATTAGCTAACTTAATCCTTAGAAAAACCACAAGGCAGATAATGTTATCACTTTTACTTACAGATGAAGCAACTGAGGTTCAGAGAAGACCCTTGTGCAGGTCACAGAGTTGCAAACCAAACCCAAGTCATCAGACCCCAGGGTCCAGGCCCTCACCCACCAGACCACCACCTGCCCCATGCTGCATTGAGCAGACCACGCCTAGATAGCTCCATTTGGGACCAATGTTGACTTAGACAACCCTGGGCATACCCAGAACATGGACACTCAGTACCACATCACACAAGGTGATGTCCTTCGCACAAGGACTTGAAGATGTTTTAGCAGGAAGGAAAAATAGACTCATTGCAGGAGTTGAGCAGGGTTAAAGAGGTGCAAAGACATGAAAAACAACTTCAAGTACCTTCAGATCTATCAAGCAGCAGGAGAATTAGATGGTCCAGAATCGGCCCACAAATTATAAAGTCCAATGGGATGGAATAATGCCAGCATATTAAAAAAATGCCTTCCCATATTCAGAAGTGTCAAAAATAGGTTTGGGCTGCCTTGGGAAGTAGTACTCTCTCTGTCACTGGAGGTGTACAAGCAGAGGCTTGGCAATTTCTTGTTGGGGATGGTTGTTTTAGTTAGCTGGGTTGCTGAAATGCAATATATCAGAAATGGGTTGGCTTTTACCATGTGGATTTATTAGGTTGCAAGCTTATAGTTTTGAGGCCTTGAAAATGTCCAAAATATGGCATCATCAGGCAACGCTTTCTCCACGAAGCCTGGCTGCTGGTGATCCTGGACTCCTCTCTCACATGGCAAGACATATAATGGCATCTACTGGTCTCTTCCATCTCTTCCAGGTTTTCTTGCCTTCAGCCTCTGGCTTCCGCTGTTTTTCTCTCCTTCTGTGGCCTTCTCTCCATATTCATCCCATTTATAAGGGACTACAGTAAGAGGATTAAGACCCACCCTGGGCTAGTTCTTACTGAAGTAATCTAATCAAAAGGTCCCACCTACAATAGGTTTATATGCAAAGGAATGGATCAGCTTTAAGAACATCATCTTCTAGGGGTACCTACAGTCTCACACTACCACAATGGTATAGAGGGATGTCCAGTGTCAGATACAGTTAAACTAAAAAGCTTTTAGAAGGCACTTCTAATCCCAAATACATGTGATTCTATTGCAATTTACTGGAGTCCCATCTCATATGGCACTATGTGGTGTCATTAAACTGTCTAACACAGCCACTTTCTTGATAAGTCTAAAAAGGTAGGTATTATTCCTTCCAGATAATATCACCTTGGCCCAAGATGCAGATCCTGTGGGATCTTTTCACATCCATCCCCATCAGGTGTTCTGACATGAAGAACAGATTATTGGAACTAGGGAGGGACCACAGAGCTAAAAGATACAGATGAAGAAACTGAGGCCTGCAGATCACAGAGTGGGTGAGCAGCTAGCTGATCAGGGCTCTCAAGTCCCTGGCTCACTGCTGATTTTCCTTACCATACTACAAAGCCCCATGGAGTGTCAGGGCATGAAGGACTCTTGGCAATCTTCTCATCCAGCAATGGCAAATAGAATTCACTTCATGTGCCAACTCCTAATTAATTGGTCATGGTTTCCTGAAGAGCTGTTTATCAAAAGGATTCTGGGACTGCATCTGGGTTCAGTGGAAATGAGTTCTGTGAATCATTTCTGATGTCTGCTTTGGGCACAGGTGGGAAGCAAAGGCCTGAGTACTAAGGATTTGGCATCCTTGAGCTTGTCCAGTCCAGTGACTTCCTGGATGTGCAAACTGTGCTCTCTAGAAGTGATGTTAATATTGTAGAAGAGGTTATAATGTGAGATAAGGCCTTAGCCACCTCAATGATGAAAATAATTCAAGGATCCATGTGTGATGATTAAATCCACCTATGGAAGGTAACAGATGCACAGTTATTAAACCTCAACAACATAAAGCAGATGGTAGATGACAAATAGGTGGTTTGAAGAGTTATTTCTGGCCCATTCTTACTAAGGTGTTTCACCCAGGGTGGCATTTGGCTCCAGCACTAACTTGATGGGTGGTCCTAAGCAGGAACTTCAAGAGCCTTTTGCTAGTCTGTAAAATGAAGGATAATACCTTCTCACAGAGTTGCCAAAAGAAAGAAAATATATGAAAAGTACTCAACACAGTCTGACCCTGGCTGACACTCACCAGGTGCTCAATAATCAGTAGCAAGTATTGGGATTGGAATAGTTCATCTCCCCACTTCTCTAAGGTGCGTTAATGTCTTTCCAGGCTATTGACGTTTTAGCAGCAATGGCCACCCAGAAATGGACTTTGCCAGGGAAGACACAGGTCACCAACCCCAGCTGGCCTGGGGCAGATTTTTGGGGTCCCTTGTTTACTACCAGATCCTGGGGTCGGCTTTCCAGCTAACAGAGAAGAGGAAAGCTAGAAAAGGTAAGGGAAGCTCCCTAACTCTATCATGTCTTCCACCTTCCAACCTCCCTTCATGGGAGTTCTCAAAGCCCATACCCAGGGTCCTAAAAATCAGGATGTGGGCAGAGCCAGTGGCAATGAATGCGGGCAAGCAGCTTACAGAAAACCTCTTGTTGAAGGATTGCACATTTTCCTGAATTAAAGGGGAGCACACTGCCTCTCAAGCCTGCTGTCCCCAAATTTATCAAAGCACAAAGCATTTTAAGGACCATTAAATTAACTGATGCAATGTATTTGACAACAGAGCTAGAAAGCAGTGGGAATATAAATCTTCATAAACCGCGAAGGTGTCTACATGATGGAAATGGAGGTTCTCACAATCCATGGGTGGGATGAGTTGAACTCCACTAACGGGGACAGGAAAACAAGAGTGCTCATATTTACTGAGCATCTACTGTGTGCCAGATGCTTTACACAACATTATTTCCTTTACTGCTCACAACATGGCTAATAATAACTACCATTCACCAATAATGGTAAGCAGTAAAATGTCTCACATTCGCGTCCAGAACCGAGCCAGTTGCCTTAATTATATTTAAGCAGGCACTTTGTATACATGGTGAGTGCAAACTTCAGCCTTCAAATTCAGGGGTGGGAGAAAAGTACTTTTGTTTCTCTCTGGAATGCCATATCCATTTCAAGCCCCCATCCTTTTGGGTAGTAGAACCTTAATCATGGTCCTTTCTGTTTGTGTCCCAATGCTTTTCCCAACAGTTGCATCTAAGTTTGGGGGCAGGGGCTCACAATGGGCCAGTGCTTTTGTGGGAGTTACAGGTAATGACCCCCAACATCGTCCTCTACCTCAGCGGATGCTGAGACCACATTCCCATCTGTTCCTGGGCATCAGACCAGATATTACCACTGCTTCCTCCTATCCCACCCCCAAGTCCTCATCAGGGCTACTGCCTACCCAGACCACTTCCAGGCTGTACTCAGGAACTGTCTTAGCCCATCTTCCTAGCTCTCTCTGCTGTTCTGTACCAGGCTGGGTGCAGGGAGGCTCCAGGGCCAAGTCTGATTTTTGCTTGAATGTTCATCTCCAAACTGATTTAGGGGTTCTATTCTACCCCCACTCACTTAGACGACCACCAGCATCTAAGTTCTCTTCTTCCTCTCCCCTTCCTCCCACCAGTTTAGGGAAGCTTTTTCCAGTCTGAGGGCAGAATAGCCTGCCACTTTGTATTAGTGAGGGTTCTCTAGGGAAAAAGAACCTCCAGGAGGTATCTGTAAATAGTAAGAAATTTTATAAAATTGTCTCATGCGACCATGGGGATGCACAAGTCCAAATTCCATAGGACAGGCTGCAAGCCAGGGACTCCAATGAAGGTCCCTGATGAGTTCCCCAAGAGATGCTGGCTGTCTGGAGTAGAGATGGGGATTCTCTCTCTCAAAGTTGAACTCACGTCTCCTTTTAAGACCTTCAACTGATTGGATGAGACATCACTCATTGCTGAAGGCAATCTCCTCAGTTAATTGTAGATTTAATCAGCCATAAATGCAACCAACTCATGGATGATTAAAGTCCATGAAATGCCCTTGTATTACAGTTAGCCCAGTGCTTGCTTGACCAAACAACTGGGCACCATTAACCTGGCCAAGCTGACACATTAGCCTAACCATCACACACTTCATCTGTTCTTCAAAATTTATTGTTTTGAGCACAAAATGATCTTCAGGGCTTCAACTCTTGCAGCTCAGTAAACTGAAAGTCTTTTCTCAGCTTTCCTGTTGTATCACCCACTGTTGAGGGGATGAAGGCTGCTGAGCCAAGGGGCAGGGGGAAAAGGACAAGAGGTGAGAAGATCCCCAAATATTATCTTACAAGGTTCATTATCTCTAAGCCTCCAACAGCCCTGAGAGGTGAAAAAAAAAAA
>JAQZBX010030646.1:0-26705 GCA_029593785.1 Cabassous unicinctus | reverse complement strand
ATAAGAGGATACTTTGAAAAATTATATCTCAACAAGAATGATCATTTAGAGGAAATGGACAATTCCTAGAAACTCACAAGCAGCCTACATTGATTAAAGAAAAAATTGATGTACTCAACAGACCAATTACAAGTAAAGAGGTAGACTCTGTTATCAAAAACCTCACAACTAAGAAAAGCCCAGGACTAGATGGCTTTGAAGGTGAATTCTACCAAATATTCCAGAAAGAAATAAAACTAATCCTCCTTTAACTCTTCCAAAAAAAAAAAGTAGAAGGAAAATTGCCTAAATATGATGTCAATGTTACCCTAATACAAAAGCCTAATAAAGATGCCACAAGTAAGGAAAATTACAGACCAATCTCTCATGAACCTAGATGCTAAAATCCTCAATAAAATACTTGCTAATCACATTCAAGAACATATCAAATGAATTATACACCAAGTCCAAGCGGGTTTCATCTCAGGTATGCAAGGATGGGTCAACGTAAGAAAATCAATCAATGTAAAAATTCACATAAACAGATTGAAAGAAAAAATCACATGCTCATCTTAATAGATGCACAAAAAGCATTTGAAAAAACACAGCACCTTTTACTGATAAAAACACTGCAAAAGATAGGAATAGAAGGAAACTTTCTGAACATGAGAAAGGGTATATACAAAAAAATGAAATCTAACATCATCTTAAATGGTGAAATCCTAAAAGCTTTCCCTCTAAGATAAGTAACAAGACAAGGATGCCCTTTATCACTGCTCCTATTTAACATTGTCTTAGAAACACTTTTTTGAGTACCAAGGAAAGAAAAAGGTAAAAAAATGCATCCAAATAGGAAAGGAAGAAGTAAAACTTTCACTATTTGCAGAAGACATGATCTTATTCATAGAAAGCCCTGAGAAATCTACAACAAAGCTTCTATAACTTATAAATGACTACAGTAACATCGCAGGCTAAAAGATCAATGCTCAAAAATCAGTAGCATTTCTGTATACCAATAATGAGCAATCTGAGAAGGAAATCAAGAAAAAAATAAAATTTACAATAGTAAGTAAAAGAATCAATTACCTAGGAATAAATTCAACTAAAGATGTAAAGAACTTATATACAGAAAACTACACAACACTGTAAAGAAGAGTTAAATAAATGGAAGAATATTCCCTCTTCATGGATAGGAAATTTAAACACATTAAAATGTCCATCCTACCCAAAAGAATCTACAAATTTAATGCAATCCCAATAAAAACCAAAAGAGCATTTTTTTAATGATTTGGAAAACTTAACTACAAAATTTATTTGGAGGGTAAGAGGCCCCAAATAAGCAAATACGTATTAAAAAGAAAAATGAAATTGGAGGTATCACACTACCTGACTTTACAACATATTACAAAGCTACAGTGGTCAAAACTGCATGGCATTGGCACAAGGTTAGACAAACTAACCAATGGAGCCGAATTGAGAGTTCTGATATATATATTCTTGCACACACAGTCATTTGATATTTGACAAGGCCACCAAGCCCACTCAGTTGGGAGAGAATGGCCTCTTTAACAAATGATAACTGGAGAATTGAATATCCATATCAAAAAGAATGAGAGAGGAAAGAAAAAATAGAAAAATGGAATCTCCTCAAAATTAAAATCGTTTGCACCTCAAAGGACATTATAAGTAAAATAAAAAGGGAGCCTATGGAAATGTAGAAAAAAATTTGCAAACATATATCTGATATGAGCTTAATATCCTGCATATATAAAGAAATCCTACATCTCAAACAAAAAAAGACAAACAACCCATTAAAAAATGGGCAAGGGACCTGAAAAGACACTTCTCCAAGAAGAATTACAAATGGCTTAAAAGCACATTAAAAAGGTGTTGAGCATCGCTGGATATTAGGGAAATGCAAATCAAAACTTCAATAAGATACCATCTTACACCCTTTAGAATGTCAGCTATTAAAAAAGCAGTGGTCCATAATGTGGTGGAATATAGGGCGCATAGCCGGCCTCAGCAGCAGAGAGTGCTGCAAGAGGTGACAACGCCTCTGCTCACTCGGCCCAGATAAGGTGACTATGCCTGACTGGGCCCCTGCCACAAGCAACCGGCTAAAACAGCCCTCCTCCACAATCTCCCACCTACGACCCCCTTCCCCCTGCCTGCCTGAGCCCTATACCAGTTCCCTGCCCAGCAACAACTTCGGCAACCAATAGTAGCAAACCCTGAACCTAACCAATCAGTAACCACCACGCTACCTCATAATCCTATATAGCTGTAACCACTTCCACAATAAAGCAGACCTGCACCATCAGCCTCGTCTCCGTGGTCGTCTTTCCAGAGCCACGTTGTCCTCACCTCCCGTGAACCCCACGAAGCCCCGCAGAGGCTTCATTTGGCGCCCAATGTGGGGCACGGTTGTCCACCGCTGGTTTCGGCGACCTCCGCGAACGGGTAAGGACCACTTCCGCCTTGCTCCATAACTTGGCGGAGACCCTTCTCTTAAGACACCTCACCCTCGTGAGTCTCGGCATTCTTGCCCCCTGGTGTCCTCCTCCCTCTAATCTTCCTCTTCTCCCTTAGCCTCCCCGCCTCATTTGTCCCCCACTCCCCACTTCTTCCCTCATCCCACCAATTGTTCTCTGCCTCCCCCTCTTCTCTCTCGCCATTCTCTCCGTTCTCCTCCTATCTCTGGACAATGGGGGCCTCTTTCTCTACTCGCCAAGCCCCTCAAGTTAGAGCCCTCGCTGGTCTTCTCACTTGCCATCAATGCAAAGTTTCTGTTAAACAGCTTCAGACCTATTGGGACCTGCTCCTTTCCCTCAATCCCTGGCTTCCCACCGCTAACCTCTGGGACCCAGATACTTATCGGCTGCTCATAGACCGCGTCTCCTCTGCTATGGAGCACGAGAACAAGCGCTTCCCCCCTGGCCTTATCCCCATGCTTATTACCATCCGCTTCTGCCTGCTCGGCGCCAAGCCTCTTGATGTTTCCCTCTCAGAACCCTGTCCCTCTTCAGAGGACTGCGATGACTCCGCAACCCTAGTCCTCCAACTTAACAACCTCCTAGAGGACTCAGATAGCTCTTCCAAACCTCTCTCTAAAATCCCTAACGACCATGCTTGTCTGGACCAAAATGGTGCACTTCCGCCTTCTTCTCCACCTGAAAAGCGGAACCTGCTATACCCGGAACTTCCGTTTTCCTCTTCTGACGAAGGCAGGAAGCTACCCCTCCCTAATCCCGCCCACCACCCGGATACTACGCCTCTTCCGGCAAAGCCCCCTGACCACCCCCCTCCCGCCCCTTCCGCTCCCCCGGTGCTGGGCCCGCCCCTCACCCTTCTGAGCTGCTTCAGCCCTCTCGTCCCTGCCTTGCATAATACCCACCCGCTTACCGACGAGCTATCATCCCCCCTCAGCCCTGCCGCTACACCATCCCTCACTGCCGCCGCAGCTGCCCTCCAGTGCCCAGCTGTCCCTTTGCCCCAAGGCTTCCTCTCCGGTAGCCACACTCCTCAACACTACCCTTCATCTCGCCCTCCCTCCTTGTACCCCATTAACCTTACCCTCAATGCTCAGCGCCCCCTCCCCTGGTACCTGTACAACCCCTCTGTAGTCAAGCGCCTCCATGAAGCAGTAAAAGAGGATGGTCTAGGAAGCCCCTTTGCACAACAAATCCTCACAGACATCTCACTCAACCTTAACTTGCCTTACAACTGGCAAGCTGTGGCTCGGGCGATTCTCACCTCTGGTCAATATATTAATTGGCGCACCCACTTCCAAGACCAGGCAGAACAGCAAACAAGGGCTAACCAAACCCAAGGCATAACCTTTCCTCTAGAAGCCTATCTAGGCACTGGTAACTTTGCTAATCCCGCAGCATACGCTCGTGCATCTGAGCTCTTTTGGGATCAGCTTCGCGGCGTCGCCATGCGTGCCTTTGGCAACTGCTCCGCTACAAAAACAGAAACCTTCACCAAGCTTACACAAAACAAAGATGAGGACTTTTCCTCCTTTGTCTCTAGAGTTCAGGAAGCCTGTGCCCGTAAAGTCAGTAATGAACAGGCTCAAGCGGCCCTCGCCCGAGAGCTTATTCTTGAGGGAGCCAATACGGTCTGTAAACAAGCCATTGCCTCCAAACGAGATGGCACCATCCATGATTGGATCTTAGCCTGTAAAGACCTTGATCAGTCCACCCATGCCTTAACCACCAGCTTTGCCTCAGCTCTTGCCCTAGCCCTAGGGCCTTGTTTCCGATGCGGCCAAGAGGGGCACTTCACCCGCGAGTGTCCCAATACTGGTCCCAACCACCCTGAGAGGCAACCCGCACCCAGGCGGCCCTCAGGACCCTCCGTGCCAGCCACCCCATGCCCTAAGTGCAAAAGAGGGTATCACTGGGCATGAGACTGCTGCTCTAAATCTAATATAAATGGCAAACCTTTAAACTCCACAAGGGGCAGGTCTCAGCCCCGCCCACAAGAGACCCGGCTTCTAAAGCCATAAAATGGACCATCCCTATTCGCCTAACCCGACCCACCCTGACCCTAAAGGTCAAGGACAGCTGGTATACTGGCACGGTAGACACTGGAGCTGAAGTGTCCTGCTTCCCTGAGTTCTACGCTCATGTTACACCCACTAAGCCTGGTCCACCAGTTCAAGGCACTACTGCTGAAGGGCCCTCTCTTCAAGCTACCTTTCTAGTCCCATGGGAAGACGAAGAAGGACACTCAGCTTTCTTTCAACCCCTTTTCGTCCCAAACCTAACCACCATTCTCTGGGGCCGAGACATTCTAGAGCAGATGGGAGTAACTATCTCCTTGGGCGCCACAGATAACCCTGCTGCCTGCCAAGTCTCCCTCATCCAAGTGGGGGCCGTCCCATTGTTGGGCCATCACACCCCTCCATCCCATGGGCATTCCCCCCAAGCATACAGGCCATTGCTCGATTAAGTCCACCTACACCCATTCCTCTTACTTGGGACACAGAGGAACCTGTTTGGGTTGAGCAATGGCCCCTACTGTCCCATAAATTAACAGCCTTACACGAATTAGTAAAAGAACAATTACAACTCGGGCACATAGAGAAAAGTTACAGCCCTTGGAATTCCCCTGTTTTTGTAATTCAAAAAAGGGGCAAAAATACCTTTCGCCTTCTCCATGATTTAAGAGCAATAAATGCTCACATCAAACCCATGGGTTCACCCCAGCCAGGCCTCCCTCACCCATCTGCAGTGCCCATTGATTATTACCTTGTCGTACTAGATATAAAAGATTGTTTTTTCTCCATTCCTTTGCATGAAACAGACAAGGAAAAATTTGCATTCTCAGTTCCCCAAACTAACCACCAAGGGGCCAATGAACGTTATCAGTGGAAGGTGCTCCCACAAGGCATGAAAAACAGTCCCGCCATTTGCCAAATTTATGTCAATCTCGCGATCCAACCTCTCAAACACAGATTCTTTGTCACCCATTATATGGATGATGTTCTCCTAGCCCATGAAAATGCTCAAACCCTATCAGAGGGCTTTCAAGAGTTAATTCACAACCTTAAACTTATAGGACTAACGGTGAATCAAGATAAGATACAACAGCACGCTCCTTTTACATTTCTGGGCTACAAAATAACTGAGCATATACAGCCAATCCCTCTCCAAATCCACTGCCCAGACAAAATAAACCTCACGGAGCTGCAAACCTTATGTGGACAAATTAACTGGATGAGACCCGCTCTCCCTATTACCACAGCGGAACTACAGCCTCTCTTCAAACTATTGGAATCAAAGGGCAGTGTAGCCACTGCAGCCACTAAAATTATAAAAATCACCCCTGCAGCAAGAGCAGTTGTTGATAAGGTTTCTCAACAAATAAATGAGGTGGCAAACAAGCGGTATGTCCCTGCAGAACCTCTTCAAGCCCTAGTTCTTTTAACTAAAGGGACCCCCACAGGAGCCTTATGGCAGAAAGGACCTTTGCTATGGTCGCATCTAGCAAAGTCCCGTAATTCCAAAATATTTCCACTGGTGCATGCAGTTGTTCAACTAGCACAAACCTTGATACGCCTTAGTGTCCAGATTTATGGAGCAGAACCTAGTACCATCATCTGGCATTTTTCCAAAAGTCAGACCGATTTACTCGCCCAGTCCAAAGCAGATTTCCAAATACTTCTTACAAGTTATGCAGGACAAATAGACAACCACTATCCTAACCACAAAATCTTATAGGGACTCACACAGCTACACATCACACCACCGCACCACTCCTTCACATCCTCTACGCCATTGCCAAATGCCCGCGTTATCTTCACTGATGCCTCTAAAAAGGGCTATGGATTTGTCTCCTTCTCAGTAGATTCAAACATTCCTCATGTCTGCACGTTGAGACTCAATAATTCTGTCCAAAGAGGAGAAATTGAAGCCATCGTTCTCTCCCTTTTGACATACTCTAATGAGCCTATCAATATCTTCTCCGACAGCGCATATGCCTGTCAGGTCTGTAAGGTAATAGCATTCAGCACATTTTTCCCGTCAGACTCAGCTCTCAATTGCAGTCTATCACACTTGCAGTGACAAACTGAGCAGCGTACGCAGCCATGGTTTATCACTCACATCCGCAGCCACACTGGTCTGTTTGGCCCGCTTGCAGAAGGCAATGCGTTAATTGATTCTGCAGTCTCCACACTAAACCTCACTATACACAGCCAAAACCTAATTACCCAAGCACGGAGTCTACATTCCAGATTCCACTTCTCAGCATCCAGTCTAAAACATTTATTTCCAGACTTAACTGCAGAACTCTGTAAACATTTAGTGCACAGCTGCCGACGTTGCGCTCCTTTCTTACCTTTAGGACCATTACAACCTCAAGGTACTAACCCGAGAGGCTTAAAACCAAACTCACGATGGCAAATGGACGTCACCCATGTCCCATCCTTTGGTCGGCTAAAATATGTCCACGTTGTTAAGGATACTTACTCCGGCTTAGTCAGCGCTGTCGCTCTTCCCAGTGAGCGCGCACGCCATTGCATCCAAGCCATGAGGCGAGCTATTCTCCTCATGGGAGTGCCTTGGGACTTTAAAAACTGTCAATGCACCTGCCTATCACAGCTCCACATTTCAGGCCTTCCTCAAACTCTACAACATCACGCATCACTTTGGCATTCCCTACAACCCACAAGGGCAGGCCATAGTGGAAAAAACAAATCACCTCCTACAAACTTTAATAGTAAAGGAGAGAAAAGAACACCCTCACAACACACCGGAAGAAACCCTCACAACTGTGTTAATACAAATCAATATATTCACATTTGATAAATATGGACTGTCCCCCATGCATAAACATTGGGGTGCGTCCTCACTTTCAACACCTCTACCGTTGGTATACTGGAAAGACCCAGAAACCAACCGGTGGCGAGGTCCCCACCCTCTCCTTTGTCAAGGGAGAGGATTTGCTTGTGTCTTTCCAGAAGATGCCTCCCAGCTGCTCTGGATCCCCGGAAGAAATGTCAAGCCCGCCACCAGCCAGCAGCAGTCACCAGAGATGGGCGCTGAGAGCACTAGCCTACCGGATGGAAGCGCTGAACGTTGCTGTGGATCCAACTCATGAGACCCTCCTTCTGGGACAACTGATACAACTTGCTGTCCGTGCCTTAGCTTCAAACAAAAAACCCAAAAATCTTTGCTCTCTCCTACTTTTCATGCTTGCCCTACTCCCCTCCACTCAGGCGACCAAGCCACTCTCTGCCTTTGCTCTTAACTGCCTTTTAACCTTTTCTCAAGCCGGCCTTCAGGGGCCCCCAGCCAACCCCCACCTAACCCTTTTTGGCACCCCTTGCAATTGCAAAGGCGGTTATCTTTCCACCCCCCCCCGGCCACTTACACCCGATCTGTGTCCTGTGGCGGCTCTCAAACAGCCTATCTAAAAGCCTCACGTAGCACCACCGGATGATATAGTAAACAGGTATGGACTTGTGTTACCCTCCCCAAAATAACATCCCCTTCTGGCGGTCACCCGCCACGGTGCACGTGTAAAACTATATATTCCTCTGTACACGCCAGTTGCTATTCCACAGCCCAATCCTGTGCAGAAGGCGATAAAAGTTATTTCACCGCCATACAAGTCACCGACAAAACAGGCCCCACAGCCACGGAGAGATAGCCAACAACCCCACTATCCTCGGGAAGACTAATAAGCTCACCCTAGCCGGCTGTCCCGGCAATAAAGGAGAAACTATCTGCTGGCATAAAACCCCTCCAGTAGATTACTCAGATGGGGGAGGCCCCCAAGACCAAGTCCGCCAAATAATAATAACAAAACAATTTGAAACAATTATAAAAAATTCATTCCCTCAACTTGAATATCACCCCTTAGCTTTACCCCCTTCTCAAGTGCTAAACTTGGATGCTCAAACCTTCAATATCCTTGAAGCTTCCTTTACTCTACTCAATGCCTCTCAACCATCCACCGCTCAAAACTATTGGCTTTGCTTACGTTTTGGAACCCCTATACCTCTTGCCTTACCTTTGCCCAATCACTCTTACAGCAACAATACCAACAACTGCACTGCTATCCTACCTACCAGAGTGCAGCCTCTCTTTACTACCACCCCAACGTGCCTACACTCTCCTTCTACCAACAGCAGTAATGAAATTCACCTAAGTCACCTTACCTTTGCTAACTGCTCCACAGTACATAACATATCTAACGCCCTCTGCGCAAACCCAGGCACAGTGTTCGTCTGCGGAGGTAATCTTGCCTATACCCTCCTACCGTCTAACTGGACCGGGACATGTACTCTTGCCACCCTCCTCCCAGATGTGTCTATAGTCAATGGGACAGAAAATGTGCCTATCCCCAGCATAGATCATATTGCTGGCAGATCCAAGAGAGCCATGCAACTCATCCCACTTTTTGCTACCTTAGGTATCACCACAGCCTTAGGTGCTAGCGCTACCGGACTAGGTTTATCTCTCACCCAATATACTAAGCTTTCTAAACAATTAATTAATGATGTTCAAATGTTATCTAGCACCATACAAGACATTCAAGATCAAGTAGATTCTCTAGCTGAAGTGGTGCTACAAAACAGGAGAGGGCTAGATCTGCTTACAGCAGAACATGGGGGAATATGTCTAGCCCTACAAGAATGATGCTGCTTTCACGCCAACAAATCTGGCATTGTTCGAGACAAAATCAAAAAACTTCAGAAAGACTTAGAAAAAAGGAGAAGAGAACTAGCTGAACAATCCCTGTGGAGTGCATTCCACGGGCTACTTCTCTACCTCCTCCCCTTTTTAGGTCCCCTCGTTACCTTCCTCCTACTTCTATCCCTCGGACCCTGGGCCTTCAAAAAACTAATCCAGCTTATAAAAGACCAAGTTAACTCTCTTTTCAGTAAACCCATCCAGGTCCAATACCAACGAATACCCACTACAGAAGAAAACCACCCACGGTTGCCCACTGCGGAAAGAAGCATCGCTAAGGGGATCCTCATGACTCGTCCCCATCGCCAGAACCCTCGTGACGCACCCAAACCCTAACCGCCCTGTTACCCCCCCTCTCTCCCACCCACCTTCTCTACCAAAACCGCCCCTTTTTAAAAGAAAGCAAGGGGGAGATGTGGTGGAATATAGGGCACATAGCCGGCCTCAGCAGCAGAGAGTGCTGCAAGAGGTGACAACGCCTCTGCTCACTCGGCCCAGATAAGGTGACTACGCCTGACTGGGCCCCTGCCACAAGCAACCGGCTTAAACAGCCCTCCTCCACAATCTCCCGCCTACGACCCCCTTCCCCCTGCCTGCCTGAGCCCTATACCAGTTCCCTGCCCAGCAACAACTTCGGCAACCAATAGTAGCAAACCCTGAACCTAACCAATCAGTAACCACCACGCTACCTCATAATCCTATATAGCTGTAACCACTTCCACAATAAAGCAGACCTGCGCCATCAGCCTCATCTCCGTGGTCGTCTTTCCAGAGCCACGTCGTCCTCACCTCCCATGAATCCCACGAAGCCCCGCAGAGGCTTCACCATAAGTGTTGGAAAGGATGTGGAGGAATGGGAACTCCCATCCACTGCTGGAGGGAATGTAGAATGATCCAGCCATTGTGGAGGATAGTTTGGCGCTTCTGCCAAAAAATAACTATAGAACATCCATGTCATCCAGCAATTCCACTGCTGGATATATACCAGAAGATTTGAAAGAAAAGACACGAACAGATGTGTGCACACCACTGTTCATATCAGCATTAATCACTATTGACAAAGGTTGGAATTAACCCAGGTGCCCATTAATAGATGAATGGATAAACAAAATATGGTACATACATACAATGAAATATTACTTAGCTGTAAGAAAAGTGTTAACACACGGTATAACATGGATGAATATTGAGAACCTTATTTTGAATGTAGCAAGCCAGGCATTGAAAAATCAACAGTATAGGACCTCAGTGATGTGAATTAAGGAAATTGAGCAGTCTCAGAGAGTTATTGTCTGGAAGAAACATTTATAAGAAATAGAGAGAGAGCAGAAGATTTTAAGCCATCAGTCATATGGACATAACTATGGTAAGGTGCAAGTATGTAGTTGCATATTGAAAGTATAGGACAGGAGAGTAGAGATATTATTGGGTTTGTTGGTGCAGGATTGACTGGTGGGTAGATTGGAAAAGGTGGGTTAGAAGGTCCAGGGTACTGGCAGGGGAGGGTTGGGAGAGGGACCAGGCGAAACTCGGGATTTGCGGTTATGTGGTTGAAAGTACAAAGTTGGAAATGCTCTTAGGGCAATATGACAAGGAAGAGTTACTGGTTTAGGGTTTTGGATGGGGGGGGCATTAGGGACAGGGCACACCTGAAGCAGGCTTCTAGGGAGTGTGTGAGTGATTGTTTTGTTGTAATGTGTTTTACCAGTGGGTGGACTCCAATCCTCGGGAAGACCGATTTGTGCAGAAATAGGTGGGATTCTTGAAAGCATGGGCGGTTCCTAATTGGGGAGGACAGACCAGTGTGTCAAGACCTCAGTCTTGTTGCATGGAACTATGAAACTTGTCATTCAATGAGTCAAGCCAGGGGGGTTGCCATGGGTCCCAGGGAGATTGGGAGGGAGGTATAGAATGGATTGAACAAGGGGTATTTAGTGGTGGTCAGTGGAATTGTTCTGCATGATCTCACAAGTGATGGACACAGGATATGGTAAACATCATTAGAATTTGTAAAAGTGTATGGTCTAAAGTGTAAACCATAGTGTAAACCATTGACCATGTTTAGTAGCTATATTTCACTATTTGTATATTAGTTATAACAAAGCTACCATCCACATGTAAAAAGGTAATAATATGGGGGGGAGAAAAGCGGGAGGGTTTTGGGTATATAAGAGTCTCTTGTACTCTGTGTGTGACTTTGCTGTGACCTACAACTTCTTTGAAAACAAAATGAAAAATAGTGAGAAAGTGGGGAATGAGTGGGGGAAGGTGCCATGGTACACACAGGAAACCAGTTATTGCAGTGATGAAAGGCAAAATGTCAAAAAAATGTTTTTATATATTTTTTCTTTTTTTAATATCCCTATCTTTTAATTTAATTTAATTTTTAGTTTTTTTTTCATTTTTATATATTTAATCTCATATTTAATCTTATCATTATTATTTCATTTTTCTTATTAATTGTATCCAGCTATTGTAATGGCTTCATCTTTGAAGAAGCTTTGGATCACAGCAGGGTTGCAACTAGAATGGGATCAAATCATTGGTGTTGGGTATCAGGGACAGTGGTTGCATGGGAGGAAGTTCGCCTGAGCATACATATAATGTATATAAAAATGTTCAGATGTTCACAGGGCACTGTCATGGTGAATGGAGACTCACACAATAAAAGAAAGAATACTGAATTCACATCCTGGAGAGCTCTGCCACATTCTCTACGGGAGCAGAAACAGTCCCCTAAGTGCAGGTGTAGTGAATGGCGAAATAAGATGATACACTGATATTGATGACTAGGCTTATGAGTCTTTCCTCTTGAAATAGGCACCCTATTGTTATGGGGTGCCTAACGGTTGACTCCTGAGAGCCTCCTTGTTCCTTGGGTATGACCTCTCTCTAAGCCAAACTCAGCATAAGAATGCATTGCTTCCCCCAGTGTGGGACATGACTCCCAGGGATGAGCCTCCCTGACACTGAGGGATTACTACCAAGCACCAACTAGCAATGCAACTGGAAAAAGACCTCGAATAACAGGGGGGAAAGGTAAAGACTAATGAGTTTTATGGCTAAGGGACTTCAAAGTGAGCCAGGAGGTCATCCCAGAGGTAACGTTTATGCACATCTCAGCAGGATCTCATAGACTTCCAAAGAGGATACCACCCCAAATAGTGGGACTCCTGAGGGCTCTGAAGATACATAGGTTCTATGGTTAGTGCAGATAGTTCCAGAGTTTGGTGCCTTGCCAGTGGGCCCTACTTTGGAGTTTGTGATCCTGAGAGTGACAGAGTTAAACTCAATTAGGTCTTCCCTGCACATGGCTTATCTGTCCCTTTTATTTCAACCTATACTTGGTGATGGAGTTTGTAGGTGTACATCCAGAGACTCAAGTCTTTGGGCTGTCCATGTGTCAGCTGGGCCTGGAACCTCAGTGGAGCTGCAACACCTACACTACACCTCATTGGACTCACCCAGGAAAACTGGCGGGGAGATGATAATCGACAACAGCCAACCCAGGGAATGGAGAGAGTCTGCTCCTGCAAGCAGGATAGTCCTATCCATCTTCTGCATGGGATATAAGCCCCCTTTCAAATGGAAGTGGAGTGGATGTCACCATTCAAGAATCCTCAGGATTGGGGGAAGAGCTATGGACTAGAGTGAACTTACTGGTATTCTACTATAGACATACTGTGATTCTAGCAATGGAAGAAATTACAATATTGTTGTGGAGCCAGTGGCCAATGGAGGCTATGGGGGTAGGGAGAGGGAAAAACATTTGTAATACATGGGCTTTTTCAGGACTTGGGAATCATCCTGAGGGACACTGCAATGACAGATATAGGCCATTTTATATAATCACATAACATGCAGAACTGTGTGGGAGACAGTGTAGACTACAATGTGAACTATGGTCCATGCTTAATGGCAAAGCCCTAGGATGTGTTTTTCAGTTGCAATGAATGTACCAAACTAATGAAGGATGTTTATGTGGAAGGTTGTGGGAGGTGAGGAAATGGGACATATGGGAATCCCGATATTTTTTACATAATATCTATGTAATCTAAGTAGTTTTTAAAAAATAAAAATATTAAAAAGTAAAATAAAATAAATGTATAAAAAATGTGTTATATCCATACATTTGAATTTTGTTCAGTCATAAAATAGAATGAATTAATGGTATAAGTTATGTCATAGAAAATACATGAAAATATGCTTAGTGGTTTTAAAACTTAAGCTAGATACAAAAGGTCACATTTTTAAAAAGATTCCATTTATATGCAATATCTAGAATAGGCAAATCAAGAGAGCCAGAAAGATGATTAATAGTTGACAGCGATTGAGGGGAGTGGGGAATGTGGAATAACTCCTTTTGTGTGTATGATGTTTCCTTTGGAGTTGATAAAAATTTTCTGAAATTAGATAAAGCTGATGCACAATATGGTGAATGTAATAAATGTCAATGACTGTACTTTTAAAATGATTAATTTTCTTATGTGAATTTCACCTCAACCAATAAAAAGTGAACAGATGTAAAAAATAAAATAAAACAAAACTCAAACCAACCCCTCTGCTCTGCCATGTAGTTTTATCTTAGTCTCTTCCCACCAAGGCGTGGGGATGAAAAGTCCTACTGATGTGGCCCAATCAAAGCCCTAATCAAAACTTAAATCATGCCCAGAGTAACAAACCAGTTTACAAGCATAATCCAGTATCTATTTTTGGAATTCATGAATAATGCCAATTGGCTACAGAGTGGAAGAGAGTGTAAACTACAATGTAAACTATCATCCATGCTTAGTGGCAATGCTGCAAAATGAGTTTATCAATTGCAATGAATGTACCACACTATCAAAAGAAGTTGTTAATGTGGGGGAAATTGTGACACCTGAGGAGTGGGGCATATGGGAATCCCCTATTTTTTTATGTAACATTTTATGTAATCTAAGTATCTTTTAGAAATTAAAAATATTATTTAAAAAATACACTCAAAACCTAGAGACTTGCTATGATATGGTTCCTATCTTGGTAACCATAGCCAGAAGTTGCTTAAATAGGTTACATGTTGCTATTAGGGCAATTACAAAAGGATGAATTGTAATGAAAATCCTGAGTTGCATGACAGATCCTTGTTATTTCAAATACAACATTAGAGCCCTCCTCTCATCCAAGATTCTTTTATACATTATGCTTTACAAGCTGTCATTGTTATGCCAGAGACACATTACCTTAGTATCCTTATCAATTCCCCTTCCACCCACGCCCTCAAAACTTAACTTGTGAAGAATGTCTTGTGGAGGGTTTTATCTCAGTGATTTATCCCACCAATTTCCTCAAATATTTATTATCCCCACCCTGAAGTTAAAAATGCAATTAAACAATGTCATGAAAACCAACTTTCTTGGTTTTACACCCACATTTGTACAAAAGATATTTAAAAACTGATATGTAGTGTACTAAATTTCATAAGTACTTAAAATATTCAAATATCATACTGTAGCTAAAAATAGCATCTCTCAGTAAACTAACAGGCATAATAAGTCAAAAAAAGTCACACAACAAGTACTTTGTACTTTTACTTTTTAGGTTTTCATGTACATGTAAGCTAGTTTCATGGTAAGTAACCTGAACCTCCTAACAATAGGCCAAACAAATAATTTATTCTTTAAAAGAACCACTTCATCTTAGTATATATACTTTTTGAATTGCATTGTAAAATGGTAATAACAAAAGCATATTTCTTCCAAAAAAACCATTACACCATCAAAGCTGGTAAACAATAACACACACAAATAGATCAAAGTGAATTACTTAAGAGATAAACTAGCAAACATTGGCTGACCATCCTCAAGAGTGTAAACACCAAGGTAAAGGATATAGAAAGAAAAACGAAAACACTTTTAATCATTTTCAATGGCGAAGTCTATGGTAAAATCAAAAACCAAGAAATGTTAACATCTGCTAAGATGCCAACAATCAAATAAATAGATTTTATTTTGATGTGAGCATATTTTAAAAATAATCCTAAATGTATAGAAAAATCTGCCGGTCATAGATGTGATTCCAGAAAGAAGGGTTAGCTTCATTTCCAGAAAAGGAAATCAAAGGAAAACACAGGCATTCCTGGCCCACCACTCCACCCCCAAGCCTGGTGTCATTTTCTTAGTGCTACCCTCACCACCCCAGAACCTGAAACCAGCCCCAGCTGGAGAGACCGACAGACCTGAGGCCAGGAATCTGTGTCTCAATGCACCTAGGATTTCCCACAAGGTATTCTTCAAGTTCACCTAGCCACCCCCATGGAGGAGGGGTGAGCCATCGGTCTCCCTGTCTGTTCTGCTGATCTTCAATCACTCCCTACAGGCACTTTTATATAGGCAAAGAAGTTTGACTCTCTCCTCTTGGGAACCCTCGGTGCAGTTGTTGCCCCATTCAGGTTGGGGTGGCCCTTTGTCTTCAGTCTTCGTGGGATTTGGGTCTGTTGGTGTTGGAGCATGGATGAAGCCCTGGTCCCCAAGTTTCTGTGGCCAGTGTCCAGAGATGAAGGTGGGCTGGGTCAGGGTGGGTTGAGGGTCTTGGCCAGGACTTGCCTGCTGACAGCCGCCATGTCAGACCAGCAGACCCAAACCGTCCCATTTCCCCCTCCAACTTAAGGAACCATGCCTACTTACAATTTGGTGGCAGTTGTAAATCACTGCTGCTATGTACATTGCTGTGAACTCCGTACTTTGCTTCCTGAGGTTACACCATGCTGTGTGTAAAACCTTTGAATTTAATATAATTAAAGGGTACCACACCCAGAGGAACAGATCAGTTTACAAAACTAATCTATACCTCTTTTTGGAATTCATAAATAATATCAAATTCCTACACCCTGCAAAAAGACAAAACAATATTCAGATGAGAAGGTGGTGAGGTTGGTGACCCTTGGTCTTGGTGTTAATAGGATGCTAGTGTTTAAATCCATTGCTCACCTCTTCCTCTTGAGCTACTCCTGGACTCTGGGCTTCTTTCTTATTGAACCAGTAAAGGAACCATTCAAATCAGTTATTGCCTGTGCTTTCACCATCACCAATGTTCTGCAGGGCTTCTATATCTTCATGGTACATTGTCTCTTCAATCAGCAGTTAACATGAGCATCCGATCTTCTTCCTAGCTCTCACAGGTGCATTCTTTCTTACTCTTTTGCATGGGCTAATCTTCTCAGACATTTGTGCTCTCCTTTCTGTTGCTCTACTTACCAATGGGTGTTCCTGCTCCCACTGTACTACAACTAAGTCTTGGTAATGCCTCCTTCTGCTTTTGGATTTTCCAGTTTCATAACACAGGACTCTGCACTGAGGATTGGATGGTAACTTTGTCCTTCATGATCTCAAGCCATGACCATGGATTCTGACTGAAAAAAATATTTAAGATTTGGGCACAAAGTTTTCCATTTCTTAATATTAAAATTATATTGTAATTGCTATTAAATGCCAGGACCTCTGGAGATCATTTTGCTGCTTTTTGATGAGAGGGGAAATCAAGAAGAAACAAGAAGCCACATAAAAAATTTGTGATTTGTGCTATATGGAAAATAGTGTTGGGAACCAGCCTAACAAGTGGGTTTTTCAGACATGGAGGTGAGGAGCTGAATTTCAGTAGGAGTCAGCATGGTAGAGAACGGAAGAAAATCTGGTCAGTAGTCCCTGACATGAGATCCACAACCAAAGAACAGTAAGGGTAGCTTTGTGAGTAGAGGAAAGAGTGTTGGGAAATGAAGTTCAAAAACTAGACACTGGGGGCTCTGTTTTGGAAATTGTGCTCCCAAGTGTGACAGAGTTTGACTCAGATGTGACTCCTCTACACATGACATTTCTGTCCCTTTTATTTGAACCTATAGTTGGTACTGGAGTTGGTAGGTGTAGGTCCAAGAGACTTGAATCTCTGGACTGTCCATGTTCCAGCTGGGCCCTGAGCCTCAGCGGAGTTGCAACATGTACTCTACAGTTCATTACATTTACCCATGATAACTAAAAAGGAGGTGAGTTTGGACAACCACCACAGCAAGGAACAGAGAGAGTCTACAACACCAAGCAAGTGAGTTCCATCCATCAACTATATGGGATTGAAGTCCCCTCTCATTTAGAGGTGGAGGGGGCATCACCATCCCAGAATATTCAGGATTGGGGAATAAAATACGGATTAGAGTAGACTTACTAGTATTCTACTATAGACTTATTGTGATTCTAGCAATGGAAGAAATTATATCATTGATGTGGAGACAGTGGCCACTGGAGGTGCTGAAATCAGAGAGAGGGAAAAAGAGGCGTAATATGGGGGCATTTTCAGAACTTGGAATTAACCTGGATGACATTGCAGTGACAGATACAGCCATTATACATCCTGCCATAGCCTGCAGAATTGAGTGGGAGAGAGTGTAAACTACAATGTAAACTATAGTCTATTCTTAGTGGCAATACTCCAAATTGTGTTCATCAATTACAATGAATGTACCGCGCTAATGAAAGAAGTTGTTAATGTGGGGAAAAGTGGGAGGTCTGGGGAGTGGGGCATATGGGAATCCCTTATATCTTTTTATGTAAACATTTTATGTAATCCAAGTACATTTTAAAATATACAAAAAATATATTTAAAATAAAAACTAGACACTGGGGAGATCATGTAGAGTCCCTAAGGAGTGGTTTTGCATTTCATTGACTAGATAAATTGGGAGCTACAGCCAGATCTCACTCCATTCAGGTTATCATTTTGAATTCCCAAAAGTATATAATAAGAGTACCTGTTTCTGTCTACCTTCAACAATGGAGAGATCATTCAAGTTTTGGCCTATTTAATAGGCAAAATGTGTCTTATCTGTGCAGTTTAATTTGTATTTCTCTTACAATGAATGAGTTTGTTTCCAATTTTATATACTTGGGGGTGATTTTTAAACTTTTTTGTGAACTGATCATTTATTTCTTTTTCCTCATTTTTTCTTGGTTGCTCTTCTTTTATGCTGTTGATTTCTAGGAGATCTTTCTATATTAGGGATGCAAGCTTTTTGTCTTTGATAAGGTACCAATATATGTTTCCAGTTTGTTGTTTTATTTTAATTTCACTTATGTGTGTTAGCCATGTAGTGTCCCCCTATATGCTCTTAAACTCAGAGGCCTAAGATATTATTTTATGCCATTTTATTTACAAACTAAGCTGACTCCCTTGTTGTCTTCTCTTGTGTTCACTGCACAACTTCCTACTCTAATCATCCCCCTCCCCCAAAGAAAGGTATATTGTTCTCTTTCTGGTGACTCTAGACTTCTTTTGCATGCAGGTTTTCTCATAACCATGACATTAACAAGAGAAGTTGTCTCATGACAAAGGCAACTTTGGAGCTGCATGTGGAATGTTATAGGAACAGGAAGCTCCACTTTGTCAAAATACAGCTGTGTTCTCAGCTTGTATACAATGGACATAAAAACAGAAATCTGATGCAATCTATCCCTTCCTCACTCTTTTGTTTATTCTAATGTCTTGGTAGATGTGAAACGGTCCCTGAATTCACTCACATACAATATTGTGCTGCTACTAAAGGACTGAAGAGAATGTATAACTACAGATCCTATCTTTATAAACATAAGAAACATACTTAATATTCTTATTGTGAAAGACAATTATACTAGTTTCCATTGTTGCTGTAGTAGATTACCAAAAATGTAATGAGATAAGGAGTACAAATTTATTATCTTACAATTCTGAAGGTCAGAAGCCTCACTGGATTGAAATCAAGATTTCAGCAGGTAGGGAATTTGTTCCCTACCTTTTCCAGTTTCTAGAGGCTTGCCTCATGACTCGGCTTGTGACCCCCCTTTAATTTTCAAAGCCAAGAATCACATCATTCTGACATCTGCTTCCACTGTTTTGTCTCCATCTCTGACTCACCTGCCCCTCTTTTCCTTCTTAGGACCCTCATGATAACATTAGACACAGCTGTTTATTCTAAGACAATCTCCCTATTTTAAGAGCCTTAACTTAATCACACCTGTAAAGCCTCTTTTGCCACAGAAGTTGACATATACACAGGTTCCTGGGATTAGGTCCTGGGCAACTTTGGGGAACCATTACATTGCTTACCAGAGAAACCCAGTATGCTTCCATTCTCCACAATGACATATTTCCCTGCTGATTAGTACTTCCAAAAATGAAGAGGACCCGGAACAGACAATAGTATGGTTTCAGGCGGCATATTCATTTCATTATCCCAACAACCTTTCAGAGAGCGCTACAGATTTGCCAAAGTTACTGTGATTTCCTTGGAAAATAGACTAATGGATATTGACTCCAGGAAAATTGACAGCAATAAACATACTTATGGTACTTTTTCTTTAAAATATAACCAAATTCAAATGTATGTCTGATTAATTCACCATAACTAGTATTACACACACAAAATGACAATGTACAGCACTGTCTGGTATACCTATATCTATATCAATATCTATATCTATATCTATCTATATCCATATATCAAGAGTTTAAGTTCTTTACATATCAATACCACCTACAAATACTGTCTTTTTATTTCATATCTGTTGTTTCTGTTCCAAGCTCCTATGTTTATTTTTGGCTCTCCATCCCATATGAGGGTTCCAGATTAGGTCTTACATAAATAAGAATTATTTTCATAAAGTTATTATTTTTCCCAAAATAAAGGACGGTTTTTAATATTATTTAGTGTATATATTCTCCCAATAATATAACGGGGCAAAATTTTTCATATTATCTTACAAAGGAAACATAAGAGCCTTTAGGTAAGCAACTGAACCAAAACAGATAGAAATCATTTCACATTCATTTGTGCCACTACTTCATTTCCTGTGCTTGCATTTTCACTAGCCTAGCTCTGGGTGTCTCACCTTTTGCAGCCACTATTAGGAGCTTTTCAATCATATTTGTCCTCAAAATATACTTGTTCCTTTATATATTGTATTTCAGAGAACTTACTTCTAGTTTAGTTCAATCATTTTTATCTTTGTGGTTTCTTATCATTTAAATCGGCATTAAGGATGAAGAATAATTGGATAATGTAATTTCTATTCAATTTTTGGATATGTACATTAAAGTCTAGACAAATGTATGGTACTTGTGATGCTACTATTAAAATAATATTTTAATAAACTTTTACCTGGAAGCAAGGGTTTGTTTAAGAGATATTTTATATCCAACCCTGTTTTAGATGAGTCCAAATTCCATGAAAATTCAAACACCACAAAAAGATTAGTTAATTTTTTTATTAGAGAAGTTGTTGGTTTGCAGAACAATCAGGCATAAAATACAAGCTTTCCTATACCACCCCACCACCAATCTCTCCCAAATTGTGAAACTTTTACCATTGATGATAGCACCTTTTTATAATTGTCCTATTTTTACAGTAGTAGCCAACATTTTTTGAGAGCCTGCTTCCAGCACTGTATAAAGCAATTTACATGAAGTACCTCATTTAAAACACCCGACACAAAAGCCTGTGAAATATTTCCTATCATTATTATTTTTTAATTTAAATTTGAGTAGTTGTAGGTTTACAGAAAAATCATGTAAAAAGGTACAGAATTCCCCGATAGCCTCATATTCCTGGCACTTTTTATTAGTGGAGTACCTTTATTACAGGTGATGAAAGAGTATTAAAATAGTACTATTAACTATCATTCATAATTTGCATTATATATATTTTGTATATACAGTCTATAATTAACACCTTTTTTAAAACATGTCATACATTTGTTATAATTTATGAAAGATTATTCTTGAACTTGCACTATTAACGATAGACCTTTGTCTACAATACGGATCTCTGTTCTACCATACTACATTTTACCGTTAATTTTTTTATTAACTTATATGACCTAAAGTTTCCCCCTTTTAACCACATCCTCTTATGTAATTCACTGCTGTAAATTATACTCAAAATAATGTGCTAACAAAATGAGATCATTTTTAACAAAGAACTTCCACTTCTTCTATTGTCAATATTTCGGTGGCTTCCCTTATTCTCAGAATAAATCATAAATCCTTAAAATGAACTAAAAAATCTGCACAGTCTGACCCTGCCTGTCTCTTCTCAGTTCTTCTCCTTACTCATTGGTTTCGCTAGAATATGTCTTCTTCAGTGCACCTGTCAAACTTAAGGTCTTTGTTAAGGATCCCCATGCTTGTCATATTCTTTTCTTTCTTTCTGTCCCTTCCTCTGTCTACTTCTAAGTCTCAGTTGTCTAAGCAACTCCTGCCCATCCTCCAGGTATCTTCTCTAACTTCCCTACCATGGGAAGTTTTTTTTCTTATTTGTTATATCTAGATTAAGACATTCCCTTCTATACTCTCACTACATCCCGAATTTCCCTTCACACTCCAGTGCTATGAAATCAACCTTTTCAATTAGATTCCTGAGGACAGTTTCTGTTTCTATTGTGTTCACTTTTGTAACTTCACAGATCCTAATACTTTAAAGATATTGATGCATATATGTTGAATGAATGAACAAATGCGCACAAAGTGAAAGGCACATATAACTCCACATTTTTACACATTCACACATTTATTCAACTAAAATATAAATGTCTATTGCGAACCAGGCCATGAGTATAGAAAACATTTCCTTTGAAAAGCTAAAGAGATAAACTCATAATGTCAAATCACAGAGGAGTAATTTAAGATTCAACAAAAATACAGTATTAGTGAATATCACTTTGACCACGTAAATGAGACTCAGAAAGTGAGTAAAAACCTGATCTCATCTTCCACTTAAGTACTTTTTAATAAGCAAGTATATTCATTTAATATTTTTTTCAGGTGAAGGAAGAGTACAAAAAGGGGATTAAGATTGTCCCTAAAATGACTGAGTTTGGGAGTTTTCCACTGGCCACCACCACCACCACACACACACACGTGGTAAGATGACTCCCTCCCCCAAGATATGCGTTTCCTACTATGAGCTACTCCTTTCTGCGTGCAGTTGGTTCTGCTTCCTGCAGGTATGGGATCATGCTATGGTCCTTGGTATAGAAACCAGTTACCAGTTTTTATTACCTTAGTCACGGTTTCTTGACAATGAGGACCTCCAGGGTTAGGGGTAATAGGATACTTATCCATGCATTATCTGCACTGAGAATTATTTTGCTTTTCTGGGATTATTGGTTTCTCTTTGAGTCCAATATGTTTCTGCAGACATGGAAACTTAGATGAATATGTTTGTTAAGTGGTTAAGAAGTTCCCCGTGTATGCCAGACATGTTGCTTTAGTCTAACTTTGCAGTAAACCTTAAACATGCTTGCTTATGCTTTATTATTCTCCAAGAACAGCCATGGATTTCTTGAGAACCATGGATTTATTTTTCCTGTAGGAGACATTCTTATATGTTGTGGAACACTTTGTAGAACAGTGGTCAAAAGAACATAGTTTTGGATGCCTCTAAAGGCAAAACATTACATGGAGAAAGAGATAAGACCTTATGAACCACTTCTTTTATTTGATGATAATGCAGAAGGAAAAGCGAAGGGAAAACAAAGGAATTTCATTGAGAGTTAAGAATAAGAGACCTTGTTTCCTGATCTTACAGATAATTTGGTGTGAATTTGGGCTTAGTTGTCTTATCTATGAAATGTGGGGGACAAACTTCAAAATCCTTTTGTTCAAATTCAATTCTTCATTACCATTATTTGCCAAAAGTAGAATAAAATATTTTAAGATAGAAGGAAATATACTCAGTCTTTACTTGGATTCCATACTTCCTACAAAGCCTTACCTTCTACTAGGTTTCAGAAATGACTTTAATCTTTCAATATTATTTCTCATTATTCCCTTGCCACATACTCACAAATAATGATTGAAAATCAGACAATTCATTTGGAAAAAGAAGTAACAGTTAAATCTGAAAATTACAAGCTCCTCCAGGTAATTATTTGCTTCATATTTGGAAAAGGAAAATAATCAAACTTTCAATGATTTGATGTTATTTAAACATCATTGAGAACTACTTCTTCTTGCAGTAGAATTCTTGGCACAAAGTATGCTTTGTTTCCATAAAATTTTGTGCAATGTTTCACTTATAGCTTCATATTTTTAATTGAGGTGTTTTACATGCAAAAACATAATTTTAAAAGTACAGCTCAATGAGTTTTCCATTGTTTATACATGTGTAATTGTCCCCTATATCAATCAAACCAAGATATGGAACATTTCCATCACTCCTCACAATTCCCTTATAATTCCTTCTAATACGTTATACCTAAATTTCCACACCAGAAGCAATTATTGTTCTTCATTCTATCACAGTAGATTACTTTTGCTAATTATTGTACTTCATATATGTGGGATCCTACACTATGAAGTTTCAAGTTTGTTTTCTTGTGTTTTCAATAATGCCTTTGAAATTCACCCATTTTATGAAATTATTGGTAGTTTGTTCCTTTCTACTGCTGAATAATATCATACTCTATTTTACCATCCTATTTTATTCGTATTCCTGTGGAGGGATATTTGAGTTTTTTGCAGTATTGGATATTGCACACAAAGTTGCTAAGAAAATTTATGTAAATATTTTAGTGACTACATTTTTATATCTTTCTTGGGTATATATGTATGAGTAGAATTTCTGTGTTACATGGTATGTTAATGATCAATTTAAAAAAAAAATTGCTAAACAGTTAAGTGAATATAATAGTCTTTACTTTCACCAGGAATGTGCAATAGCTCGAGTTCCTCTATATCTTCAACAACACTTGATTTGCCAGTCTTTTCATTCTTAGCCATTCTAGTAGGTTGGAATATATTGAGCTCATGTGGTTCAGAAAAGAACAGCACATAAAGATCAATTAAGATTTTTCCCAATAATACATATTAAACGTTATTAATGAAAATGTTTAAAATAACAGGCAAAGGAAATAATAAAGACCGTGAAAAAAAGTTAATAAATACACTGATCAAATCATGATAAAGTTCAGAACAACCTAGATAAGGATGATTTTTTTTTTTTAATTTTAAAAAGGGTATGATAAAACAATGTACTACATACACCTTAGCTGATGATGAAAGCATTGGTAAATTTCCTGGCAAAAACATAAGAAACAGTTGGAGACCCATGAAAAACGCTAAGATTAAACATCTTATTAGCAATATAAATAGAACAAGAAATATGAACGATAAAAAATGGGAAGAAAAGAAATGATAAAGCTTTCTGCCAAAATATAGGAACCAACAAGTAAGGACAAGATTGATATAAGACTATACTTTTCTTATAAGTCGTAAAGAACTAGTTTGGAAACATGCCAGAGAAAAAGCTTCCCTTAACGGTAACAAGAGTCCCTAAAAAATAAATAGAATAAATATGGCAAGCAGATTTATTATCTTTATAGGTAAATATATGAGTATATCTATACATATTCATTTCCCCACAAATTTATATGCATCATATATATAATATTGCCTCAAAGTGTGGATTATAGTTTACATTATAATTTAAACTCTCTCCTGCACAATTTTGTAAGTTGTAACAAAATATATAATGGTCTGTATCTGTCATTGCAACATCATTCACACAATTCCAATGTCCCAAAAATGCCCCCATATTGCACCTATTTTTCCCTTTCCCTCCCCTCAGGACTTCCAGTGGCCACTTCCTCCACATCAATGATAAAATTTCTTCCATTGCTATAAAAACAATAAGTCTATAGTAAATTTACACTAAGTCAACACTAGTCTATTGTTCATTCCACAATCCCGAGGATTCTGGGATGGTGATGCCCACTCCTCCTCTAATTGAGAGTGGGCTTAGATCCCATGGGGCAGATGGATGGGACTATCTTGCTTGTAGTTGTAGACTTTCTCTGTTCTTTTGGATGGTCATTGTCCATCATCATTTCCTTGTTAGTTGTCCTGGGTGAATCCAATGACTGGAAAGTAGGCAATGCTCTAATATGTGTTCATCAATAGTAAAAAATGCACCACACTAATGAATGATGTTCTCAATGTGGGAAAATGTGGGAGGGGTAGGGAATGGGGCATGTGGGAATCACTTACATATTTTTATTTAACATTTATGTAACCTAAGTATCTTAAAAATGAAAAAGAAAAAAAGAAAGAAATGTTGATGATATAATATCTTCCTTGACATTGCTAAAAAATTTTACAATATTACTACAAACTATAATCCATAAGTTACTTCAGTTGCAATTTTCCTGATTATCACCATATATTTAACACTTTGTAAAGGAAGAATATGTTTATACTTTTAACCACAATCTTCATCCACCACCAAAATCACTATGTTATACAGTACCTGTATTATTCTCTAGCTTCCTTTCAATTAAAATATTATAACCAATGACTACCCCTTTTAGCCACAATCACATTTGTAAATCAGCAATGTCAGTTAAACTCACTGTAATGTATTACCATTAACTCTATTCATCTCCACACTATAGGGGTTATAAAGGGATATGGGATTTTTCCCTTTGGGGTAATGAAAGCTTTCTAAATCTAACTGAAGTTATGATAGCACAACTCTGTGATGAATGGGAGCCACTGAGTGTACACTTTGAGTGGAATTTTCATAACATGGGACTGTATAACACAATGAATCCTGTGGTGGAAGATGGACTGTGGTTAGCAGAACAAATATGAGAACATTCTCTCATGAAGTATAGCAAGTATATAATACTAATACATGGTGTCATTAACTGAGTGGGTTAGGGGGAAATACACAAAACGTAAGATCTTGGCTAAACTTAGTGGTAATGTTTTGACCATGCTCTGTCTTAGGTTGTAATAAATGTGTTCACAGCAAGACAAGGTGTTGGTGATGGAGTAATGAATGGGAGCCCTGTATGGTGATACACATGTTTATTTTGTAAGTTTACAACTTATACTACACACTCATTGTTTATGGATGTTCATGTATGAATCATAAACTTCAATTAAAAAGATAAAAATAAAACAAATTAGATGCATAAAGGATAAATTGAATGATATAGCAGATCACTGAAATGGAAAACTCACTATTGCAAGTAGTTCTCCCTCAAATTAGATATAAATTCAAAATATTTCCAAACCAGATCCAAGAGTATTCTGTGTACCATTTGACAAGTCAAATACAAAGGCTAAATGAAAGAAAACCAGCAAAAACAGCCTCAGGTGCCAACACCAGCCTTATCTCATTTCAGGCCTGTAAAATTATTAGCCACTCTTTGACTTTATCAAAGAACTTCATTTCAAAGGGAAGTTATTATTTGACCCACATAAAATTTTATTAGGTTAACAAGGCAGGTGGTAGTATACTGAAATTTAAGAGAATAAATGACTTTTCAAAGACCACAGAGTGCCCAAAATTATACAGCAGATCTATGAGATTTGTAAGAAATCCAAGAGATACAGATGTTGAAAATAGTAATTTGAAGATGAACACTTTGAGTGAACTAAAGGATCTTGAACATCATCATGACTCTGGTATTTCCATTGGGCAGAATGTTGCATTTCCAAAAAAAAAAAAAAAAGATT
>JAQZBX010030645.1:0-26710 GCA_029593785.1 Cabassous unicinctus | reverse complement strand
AGGCCATAAAACATAAGTTTCTTCCCTCACCAAAGTCCATTGTCATGTGTTGGAGCAAGACAGCTGCTGACATTTGCCCAGGGTTCAGGCTTCTTGGGTTCCTCTCTTCCTGGGGCTGCATTTCTCTCCGGGCTTGGCTCCTGTTTCATCCACAAGGTCAGCTGTAGGCAATCAGGCAAACGGTTCACTTCTCTTCTCCTGGGGCCTTCTTTCCAACATCAAAGCTGCTTCTCAAAGACTGCTTCTCAAAACTGTTTTATCCATGCCTTATGTATTTGATTCCCCACCCACCATGGGGTGGGGCTCAACGCCTTAATCATAACCTAATCATGCCCAGATTAACAGATCACTTTACAAGCATGATCCAATTATATATTTGGAATTCATAATTACATCAAATTGGCCAACAGTTACAGCAAGTATTTTGTTGAGGATTTTACCATCTAGATTCATCACAGAGAATGGTCTGTAATTTTCCTTTCTTGTGGCATCTTTGTTTGGCTTTGGTATTAGGGTAATGTTGGTGTCATAGAATGAGTCAGGCATTATTCCTTCTACTTCTCTTTTTCAGAAGATCTTAAGCAAGATTTGTATTCCTTCTTTCCCGAATGTTTGGTAGAATTCAGCTGTGAAGCCGTCTGGTCCTGGGCTCTTCTTAGTTGGGAGGTTTGGGATGACTGAGTCTATCTCTTTACTGTAATTGGGCTGTTGAGTTCATCAAATTCTTCTTTCATCAATGTAGGCTGTATGTGAGTTTCTAGGAATTTGTCCATTCCTCTAAATTATCATTATTGTTGCCATATAATTTTTCAAAGTATCCTCTTATGATACTCTTTATTTCTGTGGAGTCAGTGGTGATATCCCCTTCCTCATATCTTATTTTGTGTATTTGCATCTGCTCTCTTTTTTCCTTTGTTAGCCTGGCTAAGGGATTGTCAATTTTATTGATCTCAAGGAGCCAGATTTGATTTTGTTTGTTTTTTCTAGTGCTTTCTTATTTTCTATTTCATTAGTTCAGCTCTAATCTTTGTTATTTCCTTCTTTCTACTTCCTTTGGTGTTAGTTTGTTATTGTTTTTCTGATTCCTGCAGGAGAGCAGTTAAGTCTTTGATTTTAGTGCTTTCTTTTTCTTATATGCATTTATGGCTATGAATTTCCATCTCAGTACAACTTTTGCTGCAGCCCATATGTTTTGATATGTTGTGGTGTCATTTTCATTCATTTCAAGGTAGTTTCTAATTTCTTTTGAAATTAACTCCTTGACCCACTTTTTGTCTAAGAGTGTGTTGTTTAACTTCCGTATCTTTGTGCCTAATGGGGTCTCTGGCCCTTACTGTTTTCTAGCTTCATTCCATTGTGGTCAGGGAAATTACTTGGTACAATTTCAATCTCTCTGAGATCATTGAGAATTTTTCTGTGGCCTGCCATGTGATCTGTCTTGGAGAATGATCCGTGTTCACTCGAGAAGAATGTATACCATTCTGTATTTGGGTGTAGTGTTCAGTATATGTCTATTAAGTCCGATCCTCTAATGTATTATTCAGAGTCTTTGTTTATTGATTCTTTGTCGAGATGCTCTGTCTAATGGTGATAATGGTATATTAAAGTCTCCATTATAATTGTAGAACATGTATTTCTCCACCTAGTTTTTCTAGTGTTTGCCTCATGTATTTTGAGGCACCCTGTTTAGGTGCATATATGTTTATGATTGTGCTTTCTTCTTGAAAGATTACCCCTTTTACTAATACATAGTGTCCATCTTCGTCTCTTACAATAGTTTTTCATATAAAGTTAACTTTGTCTGATATTAGTAGAGCTACCGCCGCCCTTTTTTGGTTATTGTTTGCTTGTAAAATTGTTTTCCAGCCATTCACTTTCAGCCTCCTTGAATCCCTGGGTCTAAGGTGGGTTTCTTGTAGACACTGTATAGCTGGGTCATATTTCCTTATCCATTCTGCCAGTCTTTGTCTCTTGACTGGTGCATTTAATCCATTAACATTCAGTGTTATTACGCTCAAGGAATTACTTACATTAGCCCTATTTTCTTTGGGTTCATGTATGTCACATGTTATTTTTATTTTCTTTTTAGCTGTTCTTACACTCTCCTCCAGCTCTGTCTCTGCTGTTTTTTCCTTTAATCCTGCAGAACTCCCTTTACTATTTCTTGAAGATCAGGTTTCTTACTAGCATACTCTCTTAATTTCTTTTTATTTGTGACTATTTTGCAATCTCCGTCATTTTTGAATGCCATCTTTTCTGGACAGAGAATTCTTGGCTGGAAGTTTTTTTTCTTTTAGTACCTTGACTATGTCATACCACTGCCTTCTTCCTCCATCGTTTCAGATGAGAAATCAGAACTTAATCTAATTTAGCTTCCCTGTATGTGATGGTTCTCTTTTCTCTTGCTGCCTTGAGTATTTTCTCTTTGTCTTGAGCATTGGACAATTTTGACAAGTATATATCTTGGAGTAGGCCTGTTGGGATTTATTTTATTTGAGTATGTGCTTCCTGTACATGTACGTCCATCTCCTTCAATAGGGTTGGGAAGTTTCAACATTATTTCCTTCAACACTCCTATTGTCCCCTTTCCCTTCTCTTCTCCCTCTGTAATGTCTGTAATGCATATATTTTTGCATTTTGTGCTGTCCATCAGTTCCCTGAGTCCCTGCTGGATTTTTTCTATCATTTTTATCTATCTTTCTACTATCTGTTTGATTTCAGATGTACTGTCATCCACAATGCTAATTCTTTCTTCTGCCTTTTCAAATCTGCTGTTATGTGCTTCCAGTGTCTTTTCTATTTCTTGGATTGTGCCATTCATCACCATCTTATCGGTTATCTTTTTAGGTATGTTTACAATTTCTTCAGTATGTTCTCCCAGTGTCTCTTAATATCCTTAATCTCTTTCTTCACTTACATTAAGTTGGTCCTTGATACTTGTTTGGACAGCTTTGATTAGTTCAATGTTCTGCATCTCTTTCTGGTTTTTAGTTAGTTCATTGGACTGGGCCATGTCTTCCTGTTTCTTAGTATGGTTTGTAATTTTTTGTTGCCTTTTGGCCATCTTTTTATCTTGAAGGGTTTATTTAGTTGATTAGCTTCTTTCTCTACTCTAGAGTTTTATTTAGCTGCTGGTTTTGTGTTTGTGTTAAATTTTCTCTTTCACACTTTGTTCTTCTATTTCCTTGCTCTTTTCTATGTTCCCTTGAAGGAAAAAGATAAAGGCTTGAGAAAACAGAAGAAGAAAGAAAAGAAAAAGGCTAACAGTTATAATAATAGTAAAAGTTAGAAGAGGGACTGTATAAGAATTAGTTAAATGAATATTTAACTCATGTAAGCAGTATAGCGTAATAGGAATAAAAAAGTGGAGTACCTACAATGAAATTGTAAACTAAATTTTTTAAAATATATAGAATGACTTAAAAGGCCAGAATGATGAGCAGAGAGAGAAAGAGTACAGAAAGGATGAAAAGAAAAAAGTTAATAAAAAGAAAACAGAATAGGCAAGATAGAAATAGAAAACAGAAAAAGTGAAGACTAAATAAAGAATGGTCGAGTGTAAGAATCACAACAGAAGTAGAAAATAGAAAGATGAAGGAAGGAAAGAGATAGCTTTGGTAGACAAAATCAGTATACACAAAAAATAGAGATCAAAGAAGAAGAACCACAGCAAAGAAGAAACAAGCCAGCAGCACCTAATTAAAAAAAAAAAGGAGTGGGGGAAGGGGAAAGAAAAGCAAGAAACAAATAAAACCAAACACACAAGCAGTCAAACAAAAACTAAGGAAGAACAGCGTTCCTTCTTTGGCCCCTGTGGAGCTTTGCAGGCTGCCGGTGTTCATCAATCCATTACCCTGCAGCTTTTCTCTGCAGGTTTTGATGCTGGTTTTAGTGAGTAAAGTAGGTTAAAAATTTTTTTTAAAGTAACTTTTTTTTTTTTAAGGAAAAATAAGGGACCCAAGAGCAACTAATACAAAAATAATATCTGTGTTTTCCCTGTCCTAAATTATCAGCTAGATGTTTCATATTACGGTAGATCACTGCTCTAAGAAGAGCCAGGAACCAAACTAGGCACCTCGTATATTCAAGACAGAAACTCCGCAACTGACCTAAACTTTCTCATTGGGTCAGTTAGGTCTTCAAAAAGCTATCCAGTCACTTTCCTTTGGGCATGTCTGACTCTCCTAGAGCAGCAGGATTCAACAGGCTGTGTGAGCAGATCCCCCTTCCCCTCTCCTGGTCATGTTGACTTCCCTTTTGAAATTCAAGTGGGACCCTGGTGACTGAATTCACCACACAGAAATGATTCTCAGCCCTCTTCTAGACCACCCCTCCTCCCAGGGTACCCTAAATAGGCTCTTGGAAACTTATTAAGTGCTTCCTACTGCCTGGCAGTTGAAATTCTGATAGGGAGTTGAAATTTTGATGGGTTTTGGCATGGAACTAGTCAATTGCCTGTCTCCACCCTCTCACAGGCCAAGTTTCTCTATCCCAGGGTGGTTAGGTAAATCAAGCTTCTCAGCAGATTTGCCTATCCCCTCTGCCTGGTGCCACCTTAAGCCAGCTGGTATACCCCCAAAACTCAAAGGGGGTCCAAGCAACCTAACCCACAGAAAAGAAACCCCTCTCCACCCTTTGCCAGACTCTCCCACTCTTGGAGAATGTTCCCTTTTGCTGGATGTCTGATCGGCCCTAGTCGGGGTTCTCCCTGGCCCTTTGCCCTGAAGGTGGGGCTTAGCCATCCACAGGTTCCAGCCATGGAGCTAAAAACTCATGGTTTTATTGAGCAATCTATGTCCCTGTTCAGCTCCCTCCAGATTGATGCCCCAAAGGCTTCTGCTCCGTAGGCTCCTAGAACAGCTCACTTGGGCAGGACCTTGTCCCCACTCAGCCTTCTTTTGCAAGAGAGATGGTGAGCACCCACTTAAACCGATGCCATCTTGCTGTCTTCTCCTCTGAATTGACTTTAAATGTTGAAGACCCAAAATATTACTGGAGTCCAACAGTCAGGATTGGAGCTGATGAACATCAGGTGATCATTAGAATTTTATATCATGTCTATCACAAAGTGGGTCCAGTGAGTCCCTGTGCCTATTCTTTGCTTATATCCCCAATTCCAGAATGTATAATTGGAGTAGGCATACTCAGCAACTGGCAGAATCCCCACATTTATTCCCTGATCTGTGGAGTGTGAGCTATTATGGTAGGAAGGCCTCTAACAAGCAGCATATTAAACCAAAAGAAATATCACATTCCTGGAGGGATTGCAGATGGCAGTGTCCCCATGAAAGACTTGATGGATGCAGGGGTTGTGATTCCTACCACATTCCCATTCAGCTCCCCTACTTGGCCTGCACAGAAAACAAAGGAGTCTTGTAGGATTACAGTCGAATATCATAGACTTAATCAGGTGGTGACTTCCATCACAGTTGCTGTTCCAGGTGTGATAGCATTGCTTGAGACAATCAAGATATTCCTAGGTACACTGGTATGAAGCTTTTGAGCTGGCAAATGATTTTCCTATTGGTCTTTAATAAAGACCAATAGAAACAGTTTTATTTCAGCTGTCAAGGCCAGCAATATACTTCCATCATCTACTGCAGAGGTATATTAACTCTCAAGCCCCATGGTATAACCTAGTCTGCAAGGACCTTGGTCATCTTTCCCTTCCACAAGACACCACAGTGTCCATTATATTGATAACATTGTGCTCACTCAACCTAGTGAGCAAGAAGTACCAATTACTCTATACTTGTTAAGTCCTTTGTGGGTAAGAGATAAATCTAACAAAAAATCAGGGCCCTTCTACCTTAGTGAAATTTATAGGCATCCAATAACATGGGACATGTGAAGATATCCCTTCTAAGGTGAAGTTCGATCTGACTGCACTACTTGGTGAGTTGCAGAAATGAGGTCTATAATGATAATGAGCATTTTCCCCGTCTTTTGTTATGAATATGTTTGTATATATACATAAAACAAATTTCTTTGTTTTATTCTTTCTCTTATCACCTTGCCATATAACATAAATTTTAATGATTTTATGTCATGGTATTTAAGTTGAAGCCTATCAAGGGTAAGATTGAATATCACTAAAGAACTTGCATCTTCTTCTGGGGAAATAGTGAGTATGCTTCTGGTTGTACACAAGACAATTGAATTAGGTCACGCAAAAGTATAACTATTCCTGTGTTTATACAGAGATTAAGTACAGAATAATGGGGGTGTAAAGAAGGTACCAAGTAGACATCAGATGGACTGTGATGGATAATTCCATGCATCAGCTTGTTTAGGTTACAGTGTCCATTGTTTTGTGAAGCAAGCACTGGCCTGCTTGTTCCTGTTCGTGTGGTTATTAGAGTTAAATCATTTTTCAGTTTATTGGATCTAGGGCTGATTACATATACAACCAACAAAGGAAATTACCTTCACCAATGAGAGGAATCTCCTCATCCAATTAGTTGGATGCCTTAAAGCAAAAACCGAGGATTTCAGAAGTCAGAAACAATTTTTATCTCTACTTTAGTAAGCCCACTTCTGGGGAGTTCAGCAGGCCCTTCAACATGTGGTCTGCCCTATGGAATTCATACATGCCAATTTCCAGAATTGGTGAGCAAATTCCTATAATAAATATTTTAATATTTACATATATAATATATCATATTGATTTTGTTTCTATGATGAACCCTAACACACCGAGTAAGAAAGAAGATAGTGGAATGAAATGTTAAAGTATTTTCTTTAAAAAATGTAGCCCATAATTCTCTATCCAGTGATATAATCTTTTAAAATTGAAGGAGTATTTAATACATTATCAGGCAAACAAAACCTGGGACAGTTCATCACCAACAGATCTGCTCATCAAAAAATATTAAAATAAGTTTTTCATGGAGCTGGAAAATGATATAGGCCAGAACATTGGATTAGCAAAAACAAAGGAATAGCATCAAAGAAGTAATAAATGTAGGCAAAATAAAATATTTTATTCTTTATTAGTTGATATAAAATACAGTTTTTGTTTAAATTCATAATAGTAACAATGAATAATGACTATTTCATATGGATAAATGAAATAATGACAGCAATTTCACAAGCAATAATTTTGTTACATGGCCATGTGCATGGTGGTGTCTTCTTTCTCCACTGGGTTCCATTGACTTCCAGCTTTTGACTCTGTCCATCTTCTTTCTCCATCTGAATTTTAAAACAAAACATGTTCAAAATACATACAGGAATAAAACTACAAAATGCTGATGAAATAAATTAAATATCTAAATTAATGGAGAGCCCCAGCATGTTCATGAATTGGGAGACTCACCATAGTAAATGGCCAATCCTTCCCAAATTGATACAAGAAGCAGTGTGATCCCTGTTAAATATCCACTAGGTTTTCTGCATGTGTAGAGAATATTTTTCCAAAATTTATATCATTCATCAAGGAACAAAATTCCTTTACATCAGTGGGCATGTGAAATCCAGAAAAAATAATATATCTGCTTACAAAATACAATGGTGGAACATGCATAGTAAAACATTCCCTTTCCTAAAGGGAAAAATTAGAGGGAAAAAGAGTTCACAGATACCAAGTAAATCAGAAAACAAGCAGGGCAAATTCCTTTAGATTTCAAGGTCTGAGAATAATCCTCTGTGGTTCAATGCTCTATCCTCCTCACCTACCAGCGGTGGATTCCCCACTCATCCATCCCAAGGTGGTCCCTTTGGCCCAGACTCCTGCAGCATGACTGTATTTGGAGTCACTTCTCCTTCATTTCTTCCTGTCTCTCTCTCTTTCAGTCCTAGTGGACAGTGTATCTGCTGCTCTACAATTTTCTTTTCAGTCTCTGCAATTTATGGGAGTCCAAGTTATCAGACAAGAGTTTTCCCCACAGATCTTTCCTGGATAATAGCATCTTTGTACCTGGCTTCTCCTGAGATGCTTTATTGGATCCATGAATCACACAGTTAATCTTTTATAAAATTGTTGCCCATTGACACCTTTGACCCAGCCTCTCCAAATTATATTATCTGAATAGGTTTAGAATATTCCAAATCATGAAGTGCTGGTTCATATTTTATTAGAAGTTCTTTCTTTAACTTATCTGTTTGCACTCACACCTTACTACAAGCAGCATGAAGAAACCAGGGCATTCCATATTTTACTTGGAAATCTCCTCATCTTAGGTTGCACATCCATGCTTTACAAGTTCTGCTGTCCACCCAGCAAAACATAATTCAGCCATGCTTTCCTCCACTTTATAACAAAGATAACCTTTCCTCCAATTTTCAATAACAAGTTTCTAGTTTCTATAAGAAGCCTCACCAGAAGTACCTTTAACATTAATATTTTTAGCATTATTCTGCTTATAATGATCTATGTATTATCATAGATGATAGATACTTTCTTTCCTAATTTTCTTTTGAGTCCGCAACAGATATTGTAAGGCAATCAAGCATCTCAAAACTTCCACTTCTCACCAAATCCATTAGTTACCTGGGGCTACCGTTAAGGTGCATCACAAAGTTGGTGGCTTAAAACAACAAAATATATTGTCTCACAGCAATTGAGGCTAGAAATCCAAATTCAACTGTTAACAGGGCCATGCTCTCTCAGAAACCTTACCTCTTCCTAACTTCAAATGTTTTTCAGTCAGCCTTTGTTTTTCCTTGACTTGAAGTTGCAGCACTTTAATCTCTGTCTTCATGGTAACACAGGTGTCTTTGATCTGCCTGTGTCTGAGTACAAATTCCCTCTTCTTATAAGGCCAACAGTCCTATTCTATTAGTGTCCTCCCTATTTCAGTTTGGCATCAACTTCATCTCATCTTTAAAGACCCTTTCTCAAATATGATTACATTCACAAAACTTGAAGAGGGTTAACAATTGAACATATGTTTTGGGGACACAATTCAGCCCATCAATTAATCAATGATAAAGGATTTTTGGTTTAGTGCATGCAGGGAGTTAAGGCAAAGACATATTTGTACAGAGAATGGCTATGTGTTGAATGCGTGCCCCAGTGATTACAAATCAGCAGAGACAGTAAGAGCAATTTTTCACTTTATAATATCATTGAAAAAAGAACTTGGAAGTTAGTGAACTCACATTTTCTAAATGCAAAACTTACTATAAAGTACAGTAATCAAAATAGAAAGAAAGCTATACATACATGCCAATGGGGTAGAATTGAGAGTCCAGAAATCAACATATGCATCTGTGGTCTACTTATTTTCAACAAAGTTACTAACAATATCCAATGGGAAAAGAATGTACTTTTCAAGAAATGCTGCTGGAACACTTGCATATCCAATTCAGGAGGAAGTTGGATTTTTCTAGGCATGTAATCTCATCACAGACAAAATTTACCTCAAATGAATCAAAGATATAAATAAGAGCTAAAACTAAAGATCTGTCAGAAGAGAAAGCTTATATATATATTTTCTTATATATTTTTCTTATATATTTTTTGAGCTTGCATCTAGCTTTGGGCATTTGTGTTTCTTTCTACATTTCCTGTAATACAAGGAAGCTTCCAAAAGTCCTTATTATACAAAGTAACTCCTCAGCTTTTCTCTCCAGGCTTTATGATTATTCATTATTTCCCTTAACTGTAATAGTTTGTCCCATTCAGCAGTGGCTTGTTCACTTGTCTATCAATGTTTCTGAGGAATGCCCTCTGCTTAGCCACTTTTCCACACCATAAGGGATATGAGTTAGGCGAAACAAAGGCAAGCATCTTGCCTGAGACCTTTGGGGAACCCCCAGATAGCTCATAACAGAGAAGCACAATTCTTTGATAGCACAGTTCACTCTGTTCACTCAAACCAGGTTAAGACAGTGAAAATTTGGGATGTCGTTTTCAAGGCAGCTGCCACACTGGGGATGTGGATAGGATGAGGATAACTTAAGATGCTGCAAAGGTCTCTTATAATATTTAAGTGAGAGAGATATATTTAGATAGATAGATAGACAGATATGAAGTTGTGAGCTTACAAAACAATCATGCATAATGTGCAGAATTCCCAAACAGCACCCCTCCACCAACACCTTATATTGTTGTAGAATATTCATTACAGATTATGAAAGAACATGATCAGATTATTGCCACTAACTATGGCCCATAGCATACACTATTGTGTATGGTGAATATTTTTCTATTCACCCCCTATTATTACTATTATTATTATTATTTTCTGCAGGCCAGAAGTTTGTTGGGAAGCTCTCCCAATGGAGGGGGTCTGAAGAATAGACTTCATCTTCCCCACTGGCATGGTGGGGTTCTGAAGAGAGACTTCAGCCCACCCCCAGAGGGTGGTGGATATGGCTTTATTGAGTACATCAATAGGTGGGGAAACCGAGTACAGCCTGGGGCCAAATGAACAGGGGGGAGTGGGCTAGGAGGTCTTGGAATGTGTGAGGGGTTGGGGAGGGAGTGATGGCCTTATCTGCTCTATTTTGTTTATCCTTGGGAGGGGATGAGCTGCCCCTAGGCTATGGCTTGCTCAGTCAGTTACACACCATATTATTAACACCATGTATTAGTATTGTATATTTGTGTCTCCATCCCCAACCCTGATAGGACAGGAGGGGGTTGTGATTTCCCCAGATTCTCTGGACAACTGCAGGTGCTTTTATCCCACATGGACCAGATTGTTGGACACATCTCTGCTCCATTTTCACCTTGGCAGAGCAGGAGGAGGGTTAATGTACTCACAGCCTCTCTTGGCAACAGCAGTCATTTTTGGCCAATATGGACTAGCTTGGTTGGAAAACCTGTGGATACATCTCTGCCCCCAGTAGGATAGGAGGGGGAGCAGTGTTTCCTCAACCTCCAAGTGGGCAACTGCAAGTGCTTTCAGCCCACATGGACTATTTGTTGCACTGTGGTTCCATCCCTGTCCCTGACAAGGCAGAGGGGACATTGACCCTCAGCCTCTCCAGGCAACTCTAGCAGCTTTCAGCCTGCAGGGACTAGACTGTTGGACACATGTCTTTCTCCATTCCCACCCTGACAGGGCAGAAGGAGAGACAGTGCAACCTCAGCCTCTCTGGGCAACTATTAGTGCCCTTTTTGAAAAATATTTACTTGGTTGATTTAAATCTTTGACTATTTTCTTGATTTCCATTAAACTTGATTCTGACAGGTTTTGCTCGTACTTTCAGTGTTTCTATGGGGGAACAGGCTTTTGGAGGACCCTAATCTACCTATTTTTTTTTTAATTGATGTCTCCCTAATCTATTCTTTAATCAGGTTTTTGAGTTATGATTCAATACCTTTTCTTGGTATTCATATTTTCTATTTATTTATTTTCTGTTTTTTATTTTTAAAGAAGCTTTAGATTACATAAATCTTACATCAAAAATATAGGGGGATTCCCATATCCCCATCCCTTCCCTTCCCACAGTTTCCAACAATAAGAACTTTCATTAATGTGGTACATTTGTGGCAATTGACGTACATATATTGAGTTATTGCTACTAACCATGGATTATAGTTGACTCTTTTCTATTTCTTTTTGAGTAAGTTTTGGAAGCTTGTGTATTATTAGGAATTTGTCTATTTTATATAGATTTTCTATTTTCTTGATGTACCATGATTTGTTGTCTTTTCTTAAAATTCTCATTATTTCTGTAAGGTCATTAATCTGCCATTCATTTCTGACTTTGGGAATTAGAGTCTCCTACCTTATTTTAATTTTCATTCTAACTAAAAAATCATCAATATTTTTTATATTTACAAAGAATAAGTGTTTGAATTTGTTGATTCTCTCTATTGGTTTACTGATCTCTCTTTTCTTTATATCCAGTCCAATTTTTATCATTTCCTTTCTTCTGCTAGTTTGGGATGAGTTTTCTCTCCTTTTGCCAGTTCTGAAGAAAGTGAAGTTTGGATATTTATTTGAAATTAACCTCTGAGCACTTCTTTTGCTTCATCCCGTTTGTTTTAGTATCTTTCTTTTGTTTGTTTCCCTTCATCTCCAAGTATATTTTAGTCTTCTTTATGGATTATTGTTTTTGTTTTTTTTAAGATTTATTTATTCATTTATTTATCCCCCCCCCCTCGCTGCCCGTGTTTTGCTGTGTCCATTTGCTGTGTGTTTCTTCCATGTCTGCTTATCTCCCCCTTGCTGTGAGGTCCTGCTGCATCAACCCACCGCGCTGCGTGGGCTGGCCTGCCCTCACAAGGAAGCCCCGGGAAGCGAACCCGGGGCCTCCCACATGGTAAACAGCAGCTCTATTGATTGAACCACACCCGCCTCCTGTTGTGAGGTCTTGCTGCATCAGCCCACCGCGCCACGTGGGCCAGCCTGCCCTCACAAGGAGGCCCCAGGAATCGAACTCGGGGTCTCCCATATGGTAAACAGGAGCTCTATCGATTGAGCCACACCCGCTTCCCTGGATTATTGTTTTGTGAAATGGTTGTTAAACAGTGTTTTTTTTTCCAGTCTTGCCATCTTTGTGAATGGAATTTTATATGGAATAATTTTTGAAGAGGCTCGAAGTCTCCCACCAGGCAATGTTATGGAATTTTTTTTCAGTTGTGCACCAGATAGTTGAAATAAACACACATAGCCACTGTCAAAACCCTTATATTTTCTTCAGACAAGTGGACTGAGTAACATTATGATGGAAATATTATCTCTCTGTCAATCACCTTCTTCTGCATAATGAGCATTTACTTATCACTTCTGTATTTTTGGAGTTCAGTTTATCTTGGCTGATGCAGTGGTATGTTAGTAACCATTATGCAAACATGCTTATATAGTTCTGTTTATTTCTTGAGCATCTGAGTACAGACTTTTGAAGACTATTTCCCAAGGCACCCATTAGCCCCAGGGGAACAAGAGACATTGGCAGATTTGAGCCTTAGCTGAGGCATAGTCTAACTTCTAGTTGAACCTGGCCCAAAAGTAAATTTGGGCAGCCAGAATAAAGAAGCAATAAACTTGAAGATAAGATAATTGAAATTATCCAGTCTGAAAGAAAAAAAAATAGGAAGAAAAAATAAACAGAGTGTAAGGGGCATGTGGAAGACTATCAAGTTTACTAAGGTATGCATTAATGGAGTACCAGAAGAAGAGAGAGCAAGGCATGAAAAGAATATTTGAAGAAATAATGGCTGAAACCTGAGATTTGAAAAAAAATCATGAGTATATGAATAAGTAAAGACATCAACACTAATACACATTAATATAACACTGCCATATAGCAAAGAAAATAGATAGTACAGTAAGCAAAAGTAGAGAATAAACTTGCCATATACAGGCATATTTCTTAGATATTGGAGGCTCAGCCAGACTACACTTACAGTGAATATAACAAAAAACTTGAGTCACATGATATATTTTTTTCCTAGACATATAAAGGTTATGTTTACATTCTACTGCATTGAGTGCATCATAGCATTATATCTTAAAAGTCAATGTACATATCTTAACTAAAAATATTTTATTGCTGGTAGTGTGATCCAAGATGATGTCAAAGTAGCTCAGGTAGGGCATAGCTCCTTTGCAAAATTATTTAATTATTATTCTATGCGTAATTCTCTCAGGCATAAAATTATTCTGAGAGAGCCATTTGGGGATCTGTAGACCAGGAGAGTGCTGTATGCATCACCTGGGAGGGTACTGAGGACAAAGAGTTGGATAGTCCAAAGGGTAAACCATGAGCTAATATGCCCACACCTGGGAATTCCATTCATCCACCCCCATCCCAAGGCAAACAGACTTGATAAAATTTGAGGCTGAGTGGCCAACAGAGAGGGCGAAGTACAGGTTCATCCCTGGGAAGAGGGAGGGTGTGGCAGAGGGCTGATTGTGGTTTCTCTTCAGTGAAGTGTAGCTACTATAAATTGTTGGTTCAAAAGAGCTAGTGGAAATTGAAGGATTTATCTCCATGGAAGGGTTTACCGAGGAGCACCATCTGCTGGCCAGCTGGGCAAGTAAAGAAGATAGGCTTGGTAGACATGGTTGGGGCCCTGCTAGTGGCTCCCTGACCCTGTTTTGATTACTCAAACAGGGCAGTATTAAAGTTTTAGAAAATGTTGAACTAAAAATCAAAGAAGAACTGTGAAATATAACCACTAGGCAATAGAGAGAAATTGATCAACAGAGCCAAATCAACAACATAATCAGATGCCTAGATATCAACAAAAGATAACCCATACTAAGAAATAGGAAGATATGGCCCAGCCAAAGGAAAAAACTATAAAATTGTGTGGTGCAAAGTGTACACCATACTGCAAATTATAGACCATGGATAATAGCAAGATTTCAATGTGCTCTTCAATTGCAACAAATGTATCACACTAATGAAAGATGATGTTAATGGAGGAAAGTGTGAGAGGGAAAGTGGTGTATATGGGAATCTATATATTTTTCATGTAACCTTTAGGTAATCTGTAGCTTCTTTAAAAATAAATAACAAAAAGTACCAGGTTCTTATGTGGAATGATGGAAATATTTGGTAATGGATGGTTGTGATGCTAACACATTGTGAAAACAATTAACAGCACTGAATCATGTATCTGAATGCAATTAAAAGAGGAAGCATTCAAATTGTGTGTATGGAAACAGCATAAATATTTTTAAAAATTCATGGAACTACACTGCACAAGCAGTGAATACTACATTAAACATGGGTTATAGTTAATTATACAATTATAAAAATGTGCTGTCATCAGTTGTTACAAATCTTCCACACCAGTGCCAGGTGTTAGTAATAGGGCAGCATATGGGAGTCCTGTATTTTATGTATGATAGTTCTTAACAACCACAACTTCTCTAATAAAGAATAAAATAATCAAACCTGAAATTAATCATCTGATCTCCCATATTAAAGAACTAGAAATAAAGAACAAATTAAATCCTAATCCAGAAGAAGAGAGAAAATACTTAGAGTGAAGATACTGAAATAGAAAATTAAAAATATTAGTGAAAATCAATGGAAGAAAGGGTTGTCTTGAAAATCAATTTTAATAATAAAATTGATAATATTTAGCCATACTGACTACAACAAAGAGATGATTCACACGAACAAATAAAATAAAAATTGATAATGGGGAGCTTACTGTTGATGTTACAGAAATCAGGTATTATAATAGAATACTATGAGCAATCGTATATCAATATATTAGATATTTAGATGAAATGTAGAAATTTATAAAATCATGGAACCTCCCAAATTATCTTAGAAGAAATAAGAGATTCTGGACTGGTCTCTACAGTGGTTGATTAAGTCTGCATGAACCACAGAAAATCATACTCTTGTAACTGGTCCATTCCTGTGGGGGTGAACCTGTTACAGGTAGCATGGTTTGAGTAGATTACTTCAGTAAGGTATGACCCTGGGTATATCTTAACTCTCTTACTGGAGTCCTTTATAAATGTGATGGATACTGAGAGAGGGGAATGCAGAGACACACAGGAGTACAGAGAGAAACTTCCAGTAGCTGACAGACCAAAAGCCACAGGTGCAGAAAGAGAAAGCCTCGAGAGCAAGGACCTAAAATCAACAGAACTTGGGAAAGTGGAAGCCAGAAACTGAAACAATAATACCCAGAAGAGAAGGGAGTGATCAGTAGATGCTTCAATGTGCATGTCTTTGGGGAGACAGCATTGCTTGATGATGCCTTGATTGGAACTTTCATCACCTCAGAACTGTAACCTACTAACCTAAATATCCAAATTGTAAGAGTCAATGTATTTCTGGTATATTGCCTTGGCTGCCTTTAGCAAGCTAAAACATATATCACATAAAGTGAATGTATCGGCACAGCATTTTAACAACCTTTGTACCCAAATAAGCATGGACTAGTGGTGGTGAAATTTACCCCAGAGAATCCCAACCACACAAAGCAAGTTAACGCAGTAGAAAATAAAGACTAAATTTTACTTGAGGGTTGGAGATTTACAACACTGTGGAAGAAAGCATAGGTGTAGTAAATGGAAGGAGAAGGATAAATGAAGACATCATATAAATAGTAGTAATGAATAATTTTATTGATTAAGGGCAATTTTAATTAGGCATATTCCAAAATGTCAATAAAGATGAAAAATAAGATTTAAATAACAATTATATTTATATACTATTTTGAGGCTTCTCTTTCCAATTCATTTTTATACAGGCTGACTTATATTTTTCCAGTGTCAGCATTGACTGTCTTCTGTCTCTAGGGGAGGCACAGCTCCAGAAGCAAGAAACTGTTATGTAATGAAAAATAATTTCTGTTAATTGTGGTTTAGAATACAATGGAATAATTGTAATTTGATTTAATTCATGTCCCTAGATTTCCATAAATGGCAAATGCTATAATTACAAATGGAAACAGGAGACATTTGAGTTGAACATACATGTATTTAGTACTAGAGTTCATATAGCTGAATAAAATATAAAACTGAAAGATTCTTGATGCCAATCCTGTTAAGGGATTTGGTGACTCTGCAAACCTTATAACTGTTATTAAAAATGACACTTTATTTTTCATTTCTCCTAGAGTTGGTCTATATTTCACACACAATTAACATAAGTGAGATACTGTTAGCAAAACTTGTGCAATGAGGGTTATTTTCCCTTGGTATGAAAATATTGCACTTATCTAATAAAATGAACTTTTCATTAAATGTGCTTTAAAAAGGAAATTTCTGCATTGTCCAGGACGGTGAGGGACAGAGAGACAAAGAAGGTGAAACAAAAACCATAAGTTACTAGCACCTGCACCTGGGAATAAGACCCATCTCTAACTCCCAAACTGGACAGCCTGGATAAAACTTGTTCCTCACTGCAGCTGACTGAGAAGGGGGCAGACATCTTCCTCTCTGGTAAGTGAGAGGTTGTGGCAGAGAGTAAAGAGAAGTTTCTCCTCAGTGGTTGTAGTCAGCAGAGACTCCTTTGAATCTCAGCTCTGGCCAGACCAGAATCATGGACAAGTGGAGGTTGAAAAAGATACCTCCGTGGAAAGATTTGCTGAAGACTGCCTTTTGAGCCAGACTGGGAAGACTGCAAGAAAAAAAATGCTTTTGGGGTTCTTTCAGATCCCAAATCCCTTGAATATGATGTGCACCCTATTAGTGGAGTAAAAGACAAGGGCAAGAGACTTGGAGAAGAGTGTAAAAATTAAGTTTATTAGTAAAGATTATATAAAGGGTAAAAAGACAGACATTAGAAAGATACAACTATGGAAAGTCAAAGGATAAAACTGGATGAAGTAAGTAATGTCTTCACAGTAATAATATTGAATGCTAATGGAGTAAAATAAACCATCAAACATAAAAATTGACAAAATCGATAAAAATATGAGCCATCTCTATTCTGTCTACAAGAGACTTGCCTCAGAGGTAAGAAAACAATCAGGTTGAAATAGGAAAGCTGGAAAAATATACTCAATACAAATAGTAAACAAAAAGTATTTGGAGTAGCAATACTAATATTGGACAAAATAGATTTTAAATGCAAAACTGTTATAAGAGATGTTGAAGGTCATCATATATTAATAAAAGGGCAATTCACCAAAAAACAAATAAATGTATTAAATATTGATGCACCTAACCTGGTTGTCCCAAGCTACATGAGGCACACTGACAAAACTGAGAGGAGAAATAGACATTTCTATAATAATAGTTGGAGATGCCAATACACCACACTCAGCATTGGATAGAATGTCTTGACAGAAGACAAATAAGAAGACAGAGAGGTTGAATAATATGATAAAAGAACTAGACCTCACATATATTTAGTGCACTACACCCCAAAACAGCAGGATATACATGCTTCTCATGTGCTTATGTATATATTTTTTTCTTTTTTCTACATATGTATCTTTTTCCAGGATAGACCATATGTTGGGTCACAAGACAGGTCTTAATATATTTAAAATGACTGAAAATATACAAAGAACTTTTTCTCATCAAAATGGAATGAAACTAGAAATCAATAATGGGCAGAAAAATGGAAAATTCATAAATATATGAAGATTAAACAACACACTCAATCAGTGGGTCCAAGAAGAAATTGCAGGAAAAATCAATAAATATCTTGAGACAAGTAAAAACAGGAGCACAACATATCAAAACGTATGGGATACAGCAAAGGCAATGTTGAGAGGGAAATTTATTGTCCTCAATGCTTACATTAAAAAAAAAAAAGAAGAGCTAAAATCAAATACCAAACTGTACACCTGGAGTAACTAGAAAAATAACAGAAAACAAATCCCTAAACAAGACAAAGGAAAGAATTAATAGAGATTAGAGAAAAAATAATTGGAATTGAGAACACAAAAAAACCAGAATCAACAAAACCAAAACTTGGTCTTTTAAGAAGATTTAAAAAATTAAAAACCCTTAGCTCACTAACAAAGAAAGAAAGAGACAAGATGCAAATAAATAAAATCAGAAATGAGAGGGGGAAATTACCACTGATAACACAGATAAATGAGATCATAAAATAATACTATAAATAGTATGCCAACAAATTATACAGTGTACATGAAATGGACCAATTACTAGAAACACAAGGACAACCTACACTGAACCTTGAAGAAATAGAAGACCTTAACACATCAATCACAAGAAAAGAGATTGAAAGAGTCATGAAAAACATCCTCAAAATGAAAATCCCATGACCAGTTTCACAGAATTCTCGCAATTTCTCAAACATATTCTAATACCAATCTTTCTCAAGTTCTTCCAAAAAATTGAACATGTGGAAACACTACCAAACTTACTCCATGAATCAACACCACCCTAATAGCAAAGCCAGATAAAAATAGTATGAAAGAAGTAAATTACAGTCCAACTTCTCTAATGAATATAGATGTAAAAATCCTCAAAAAAGAACTAGCAAAATGAATTCAAAAGCATATTAAAAGAATTATGCATCATGATCAAGTGAGTTTTATCCCAGTTTTGCAAGGATAATTCAACAGAAGAAAATCAGTTAGTGCAATAAATTATATTAATAAAATGAATAAGACAATAACATGATCAAATTGATTGATGCAGAAACGGCATTTGACAAAATGCAGCATACTTTCTTGATAAAAAAAAAGCATCCCAAAAGATAGGAATCAAAGGAATATTTCTCAACACGCTAAAGTGCATATATGAAAAACCCACAGCTAACATTGTACTCAACGGTGAAATACAGAAAGTTTTCCCTCTGAGATCAGGAAGAAGACAAGGATGCCCACAGTCACCACTGTTATTCAATATTGTGCTAGAAGTTCTAGCTAGAGTTACTAGGCAAGAAAAAAACAAAACAATAAAAGGTACCCAAACAGGAAACAAAGGAGAAAACTTTCACTATCCACTAGTGATATAGTCCTATACATAGATAATCCACAAAAATCCCCAAGAAAGCTACTGGAACTAATAGACGAATTAAGCAAATTGTTGGAATACAAGATTAATATGCAAAAATCAGTTGGGTAAAGTAAAGTACAGAAGTAAATCAATACATCTACACTGCATCTAAATCTGAGGGGAAAGTCAGAAAAAAAATTCCATTTATAATAGTGCCTAAAAGGATCAAATATTTAGGGAAAAAACTTATCCAAGGACAAAAAAGATATGCATTCAGAAATCTACAGATATTGGTAAAAGAGACCATTGAAGACCTAAATAAATGGAAGGATATTCCATGTTTATGTATTGAAAGACTAAATATTGTTCAGATGTCAATTCTACCCAATCTGATTTTCAAATTCAGTGCAACCCCGATAAAATCCCCAAAGCAATTTTTTGCAGAAATGTAAAGGCCAATTATCAAATTAATTTGGAAGGGTAAGAGGCCCCCAAAAGGCATAAAATGTCTTTAAGAAGAAGATTGAAGTTAGAGGATTCTCACTTCCTAACTTTAACATATATTACCTAGCTACAATGGTAAAAACAGCATATTTGCATAAAGATAGACTTATTGACCAATAGGACTGAATTCAGAATTGAGAAATAAACTCTCACAGCTACAGTTAAGTGATTATATTATATTCATTTTTTTAGTTTTAAAGAAGCTTTAGATAAAATAATTGCTACATTAAAAGTATAAGGCATTCTCATATTCTCCACCCCCTATCCCTCCCACACTTTCCCACATTAACAGCATGTTTCACTAGTGTGATACATTTGTTACAATTGATGAACACATATTGAAGCATTGCTACTAACTATGGACATAGTTTACATTATAGTTTACACTCTGGCCTGCACAAGGTTATAGATTATGACAAAATGTAAAATGTCTGTATCTGTCATTGCAGTGTCATGCAGGACAATTCCAATATCCTGAAAATGGCCCCATGTTAGACTTATTCTTCCCTCTCTTTCCCCTCATAACCTCTGGTGGACACTGCCTTTCTATCAACCATCCCCAAATCCTCAACATTGGAGAATGAACAATGGACTGAAATAGAGTTCTTATTATTCTATTATAGATGTATTATTATTCTAGCAAAGGAAGATGGTGCTGGGAATATTGAATATCCATAGTTCAAAGAAAGAATGTGGACACCTATCTCAAACCTTATACAAAAATTAACTCAAAATGTATCAAGAGCCTAAATATAAAAGCTAGAACCATAAAACTCCCAGAAGAAAATGTAGGGAAATATCTTCCAGATGTTTCGATAGGTGTTGGCATCTTAAACCTTACATTCAAAGAATGAACAATGAAAGAAAAAAAATAGATAAATGGGACCTCCACAAAATTAAACAGTTTTCTGCTTCAAATAAGATGGTTAAAAGGCAGCCTACTGAATAGGAGAAATTTTTGGAAACCACATATCTGACCAGGGTTTGTTATCCATGTTTTATAAAAAGATCATACAACTGAATGACAAAATGACAAAGAACTCAATTAAAAAATGGGCAAAAGACTTAAGAGATACTTTTCAAGAAGAAATATAAATGACCAAAAAGCACATGAAACTATGCTCACTACCTATTAGGGAAATGCAGATCAAAACTACAGTGAAATATCATTTCACATCTTATAAAATAGGCATTATAAAGCAAAACAAAACAAAATGGAAAACTACAAGTCCTAGAGAGGGTGAGGAGAAACAGGAACATTCCTTCACTGTTAGTTCAAATGTAAAATGGTGCAGCCTTTGTGGAAGTGAATTTTACACTTCCTCAGGAAGCTAAATATAGATGTGCATTTTGCCCAGCAATTCCCCTATTAGTAATATATTCAGGATACTTGAAAGCCAGGATGCTAATAAATATTTGTATACCCATGTTCATAGCGACATTACTCACAATTGCTAAAAAATTGAAACAACATAAGTATCTATCAACTGATGAATGAATAAACAAAATGTGGTGAATTCATATAGTGGAATTCTGTTCATCTGTAAGAAAAATGAAAGTGGGATATATATGACAACATGGATGTATTTTGAGGATATTATGCTGAGCATTATGTTGAGTGAAATAAGCCAGATACAAAAGCACAAATATTTTATTGTCTCACTAACATGAACTAAATATGAATACACTCATGGAATTAAAGCCTAGAGTATAGGCTACTAAGAGACAGTGGGTTGAGAAAGAGGAAGGTGATTCTTAATGTATGTAGAATGTTTAATAAGGTGGACTGTCCATGTGGAGAAGTGGATGGAGTTGATGGTATCACTCTATAATAAGTATAAGGGGGTAGTCTATTAATGTTAATGTCAATTTAAAGAAAGCCAGAGGATGACCTAAGGACTGTATAACAATGTTTTCAGTAGTGGACAATGATAGTGGATCATAGTACAAACACAAGCATGTTCCTCTATTACAAAGTGTTAAGAATATTGAAATACATAGGAAAATATAACTAATGTAACATATAGACTATAGTTAAGAGTAATATTGTAATATTTTTATAGCAATGATAAAGAAGGTACTATGTCAATGCTAAGGGTCAATAATGGGATGGTATAAGTGGATATAGGATTTTTCCTTTTGGAGTAATGAAGATGTTCTGAAATGGACTGAGTTGATGACAGCACAACTCAGTGGTGAACCTGAAAGCCACTGAGGGTACACTTTGGATGGATTGTATAAGGCAGGGGACTATATAACACAGTGAACCCCATGGTGAATGATGGACTGTGGTTAACAGTACAAATATGAGAATATTTTCTCATGAACTATAACATTATATGATAGTAATACATGGAGTTAAGAATAGGATGATTTGTTGGAAAACTAAAACTACTATAAGCTATTTTCTATAGTTAACAGTAATGTTATAATGATGCTCTTTCATCAGTTGTAACAAATGTGTCACAACAACGTAAGGTGTTGGAAGTTGGGCAATGAATGGGAATCCTGTATCTTATGCATGATTGTTTTTTAAACTCACAGCTTCTCTAATACAAAGAAACAACGAAACCAGAGGCAATACATCATATGAAATAACTATCATTTCATGGGTATTTCATCTGACTGTAACTCATCAATTTTCTTCAGAGAGAAAGGTCCTTATGTCTGCATTACTTAAGTTTCCATCTCTTTAAAAACTTGTAGATTAAGGGTATACCATAGAAAATTAATCAACCTTTGAAGCTTCAATTTCCTTACCATTACAACATGTATAATAGAGCTTGTTGTAAGAAATGAAAAAAATCTAGTTAAAAATTTATCAATATTCTTGGCACACAGTGACATTCCAAAAATGTCAATTAACATCACTATTATAAAATAACAATTGGTTCTCCACCTGCGTAATGAATGCACCAGCAGTTGTTTCTGTACCAGATCCCTGTGAATTAGGCACTAGTAAGTGAAATCCAAGAAAAAAAGGGGGAAATCCATACACCCATTTTTCTTAGGAGAGTTCTATATTTGCATTTTATTTACAACATACATTTCTCAACAATTGGGATTCATGGAACACCATTATATATACCTCACAATAGATACTTTTTGTATACCCCATATCTAAATTTACTTATTTCTACTTCTTAACTACTTGCAAAATTATTCCAATTCACTTCGATACTCTTCCCTCATAATATCTCAATCTAGTTTTCAAGACTATCCTCTCTCAAATCCACACACTGAAATGCCACCAAATAGAAATATTATATTGTCCTTTTGGGAATTAAAATACTTAACAGGACTTTGGTCAATGAAATGAAGTCCACATCCATGATATTATATTATAAGCATTTGGTGTCTGTATTGTCCTGATAACTCAGAAATGAGTTCAATCACTCTCTCAAGAAATATTTCTTAAATGTCAACAAAGAAGCATCACTGAAATTGAAGATGAGACTATTGAAATGAATCAGGCTGAGGAGCAGAAAGAGAGAGCTTAAGAGACTAGCAAGACACTATAAAACCAATATACACATCATGGATGTCCTAGTAGAAGAGATAAAAGGGAGAAGGAATATTGAAAGAAGTAATTACAGACAACTTCCCAAACATTGCAAAAGAAGCACATCCAAGAGACCCAGAGATCACCAAAGAGAATAAATGTGAAGAGACATATGCCCTGAAACTGTCAAATGTAAATGACAGGACAAAGTTCTGAAAACAGCAAGAGAAAAGGAACATGTTATGTAAAACGGAGTACCAGATGGATTAAGTGCTAATTTTGCATCTAAAATTATTAAGAGGGGATCTCCCAGATAGTGCAGAAGGGACCAGCAGGTTGCAATAGTCCCCCAGAAACTGTAGGAAGGTAGGCAGGTTTACCTTGCAGAAGCAAGGCCATGGGGCCACGGGGACAATTGGAGAGGGAACTAGAGAAGGGGGAACCAGTTGGCCAGTGGGAAAGGTAACCCATAGGAGACAGGGCAATCAAGCTGGCTCAGAGGGCTCCTAACCTGAGTTAAGAGAGTGAGTTAAGTCTCCCAGAGTGAGTTGTCTCCCACCATCCAGGTGACCAGGGGAGAATCCAGGTACCCGGCAAGCTCTTAAAGTGGAGGAGCTGTGGGAAAATAGGTGTGGGTGGATAGCATCCAACCAACACCAGGGGAGAGAGGTGTAGGGAAAAGGGGAGATAGGGCAGGCAGACCAAAAAATAAAAATAAAAAAACACCAAAGCAGCTTCAGGGACATGGGAGGGGGGAAGTGATCAGGCAGGCTGCCACACATACCTGCCCTGGGATAGAGAGGAACTAGGTGAGTAAGGGGATGGACTGGCAGGCACCTAACAGCCCTGGAGAGTGGAACCCTGGAGGGGCAAATGGCCAAACATTAGAAGCCTAACAGGCCTAAAGTAAAAGAGGGTGGGCACAAGCAGGTGACAAGTCTTCAGAAGCCTAACCTAACTGGTGGAGCAACTGTAGCCCAGTGGTTAAACTCCTCCTTCACATATATTATGTCCCATGTTCAATCTCCAGTACCTCCTAAAAAATCGGCTGAACAAGCTTGAATGATAAGGAGGGTAGGGGGCGGCAATGGCACACCAGGAGATCCAGATAGAAGGATTTGAAGTAAAAGCAGCCATGAGACAGGGAACTTTGATGAAATTTGGGGGGGAGTGCGGGTATTTTCTTTCTCCTTTTTTATTATTTTTTACTACTTATTCTTTTCTCTAGAATTGAAGAGAGCATTGCCGAACCCATTCTATGATGTCAACATCACCGTAATACCAAAGTCACATAATGATGAAACAATAAAAGAAAACTGGAGAAAAGTCTCTCCAATGAACCTGGATGCTAAAATCCTCAAGAAAATACTCGCTAATAGTATTCAAAAACACATCAAACAAATTATACACCATGATCAAGTGAGATTCATCCTGGAATGCAAGGATGGTTCAACATAAGAAAATCAATGTAACACATCATCTTAACAGATCCAAATAAAACTCATATGATCATCTCTATTGATGCAGAAAAAGCATTTGACAGGACACATCATCCTTTCTTGATAAAAACACTTCAAACGTTAGGAATACCGTCCAGTCTAATAGGTGTGAAATGATATTTCATTGCAGTTTTGATTTGCATTTCCCTAATTGCTAGTGATGTTCAACATTTTTTCAGGTGTTTCTTCACCATTTGTATTTCTTCTTTGGACAATTGTTTCTACAAGTCTTTTGCCAATTTTTTAATCGGATATTTTGTCTTTTTATTGTTAAGTTGTGTAATCTCCTTATATATCATGGATAGTAAACCCTTATCAGATAGGTGATTTTTTTATCCCTAACTTTTGTTGAATTGACATTTTATTTTCAACTGTGTATTGTTTTATACTTAGATACATATATATATTCATCTATCTGCTTTGGAAATATATTTTTTAAATAGCCAGATATATTTTGTTAATATTTTCTAATATCTCTAATATTTCCTGTCTTTTTCACTGAAATATTTGTTGATACTATAATTTACATGCAACAAGAATATTGACCTTCATGTCAATATTTTTTTCCTCCCCAACTCCCCATTTCAGTATCTCTCTATTTAAAGAAGATTTAAGTCCCTGTATTCAAATAAATTTTCCAAATGGCTTCTGTTACATTCCAAGATTTGGAAGGCCAGTAGTTTTGATATCTGTGAATATTTTGTGATGACGATCATGTGTTCACAGTGATTGCCATCTGGTTTAATCAGCATGGAAATTTCAGTAAATACTAACAGCATTAAAATAAATGAATAAAGCATGCCACTGTGATTCCTAGTTAGTATCAGAATAATAATTTTCTAATACAGGTAAGTGGTCTAGATATAACTTGAATGAAAACATTTTATATACATGAGATGAGGAAAATTCACTTTTTAAAAATATATACTGCAGGGGAAAGCTAGCAAGAAGTAGTTGTGGGTGTGAAAATTCTTAATTTCATTTACTAAAACTGAAAAAGTACTAAAAACTGAAATAATCTATTAATTACTGAAGTATTTTGACATCAAATAAGAGAAATTAACTACTTAAGAGTGGTAAAAGCAAAATATTGGATATCAGACTACTTTACAATTCTCTTCTTTCCAGAAATGTTTGGTGATTAGCACTCATAACATGTCAGTATACTTTAATTTTGTACTTACTTCCAGTTATTTCATTACATATAGGGCAGTAGTACTTAAGTAAACCATGTCCTAACTGGGGCTACTTAATTTTATGAAAATAAATTTTATGCAGATGATATACTTTCCCACATGGAAGATAAAATTAATTGCAATTATATAAAATAATATAAAATCATTCAATGTAGATGTAATAAAGTGGTGTAAAGAAAATAAACAATGAAACACCATGAGAAATAAAATATCTAATTGATCTGAAATATTTATTTTCTATCTATTCTGTTATATTATATCTTTGAATGTTTATGCTAAAATATTTAATCAAAGGCAGAGTTTTACTTATATTGTAGATGTTACTTTTCATACAGTTCATCCTATGATGACAATAATCAGCTTTTGACTTAACTTCAGCTAAATACTGATTTCAACATGAAGCACATCCACAAATAGTTATAATTATAAAATGTTTAACCTTTTGAAGTTGTAACATATTGCCATAACATAAATTTTCTTTTAAATGATTAAAATTTTAATTTTTCTGCCTCATATTAATTTGTTTTTTTTCTTTTTCTCCCTTCTTCAGATCCTCAATTCCATTAATTTGTATTTTGGAACATGAACAAATTCTGCTATTATACATTCATTACCTACAATAAGAATTGGCAGTAATATGATTTAGACAAATATGTTGAATAAAAATGAATTAAACCATGTTTTTAAAAAACTATTGAGATAATAATGTTCAGA
>JAQZBX010030644.1:0-26702 GCA_029593785.1 Cabassous unicinctus | reverse complement strand
CTATATGGATGGAATAATCTTAATTCAAAAACTGGTAAAACAGAGTAATACAAGCTGAGGACATTTTATATAAAATTAAACTATACAAATATTATCAAATTAATATAATAATACATAAAAATACACCTTGCCCTGTGGATTTTATCCTAAGAATATAAGCGTGTTGCACAATAAGCCAATCTATCAATATTATATTTGATATTCATATAGAAATCATTTTTTTAAATTCTGATTTTAAAAAAGAGAAATCAAACATGAACTACGGAAGAAAGAAAAAATTGTGAAATGTATCTGCTTATTTTCCTGTTTATTATTTTCAGAATGCTTCATGTGTTTTAGTCAGTTCTGTAAATAGATTGAGATTATATCTCAGGTTTTTCTCTAGTACATTGATGGAAAAATATACAAAGATATCTGAATTCTATTCTCAATTAATTCATTAGATGTACCATTTTATTAGGCAATGGAAGAATATGACCACTTTAGTTTGCTAAAAGATGCGGGGAGCAATATACCAGAAATGGGTTGGCTTTCATACAGGAATTTATTAGGTTAAAGGTTCCAGTTCTGAGGCCACAAAAGTGTCCAAATCAAGGCATTATCCGGAGACTGGCCGCTGGTGATCCTGGAGTCCCACAGAGGGTAATTCTGTAGGGACAAGTGAACGAAATAATTGTGCACTCTATCATGTATTTCCGCCAGTAAACACTGAAATTTCCTATGGGGACAACATCCCGAAATTCCAGACCTTAACATTATGTTTCATAGTTTGTTGTCAAAGATACAGTTAGCTAAAAACTATGCTGAAAACACACACATTCACACTTAAACCAACAAATGCATACCCATATAAATAGAAAGGTAAATCATGCATTACTCTTGGCTAATAACTTATTGACTGCTAAGAGTTGAGGGACAGGTTGATGCAAGAAACAGAAGGAAATTATTTTCGTTCTTTCCAAATAAATCATGGTGTGAGAAGATATCCCCTGTGGAATACATATTAAGAAAAATATTCATTTACCAGAAAACATTACCATAAATCTACCTGCCATTTTAATGGAATTAAATGGCCTACTAAACTAACTAAAAGAAAATGAAAAAAAAATGAGAGGGACTTATTTGTGGAGTAGAAACTACATAATGCATTTTTTATTATATAAAATGATAATATGGTTGAAGGGTAGCAGAATATCAAATGCCTTTGAATACACCCCACATAGAAAACATGAATCCTATATCATAGCATGCTTCAATTTCCTGGCTTTCTCCTGCTTGCATTGATTATTTGATCCACATATTCCTACATTTAGAGGCTACATCCCAGACTCTAGAATTGTGTTTGAATAAACAAAGGCAAAATGTAATCACAAAACCAAGATAAGCATCTCCATTTCAATGTAACATTTTTTTTTCATGTTGTCCAAGCTCCTAGATCTTACATGTTAAAGCAAATCAAGATAGTGAAATTATTTGTTCCTAGATTTGGAGCTTCTAGTTAAGATGTAGGTTTTATTGAATAAGACTGTCTCATCCCTACAGCATCATGTGGAGCCTTGCACGTGTTAGTTAATTCTCAATAAAAGATTATTGTATGAATTAATGGATGAATCCAGGAATTTATAAGTGTTGTGGATAGATTCATATCACCCACAAGTCATATTGAAATCCTAACCCCCAGTCCTGGGGACATGAACTTATTTGTAAATGGGATCTTTGAAGATCCCATTAAGATGAGACCCAACTGAATCAGGGTGGACCTTAATTCTTAAAAGCAGAGGAAATTTGGACACAGCCAGGAGTAGAAGAATTTCTGAAGATATTTAGGTCATTTCTGAAGATACTTAGCTCGGCACCCTTTCCCTTATTTCCTTCAGTGAGGATGTTTCATGCATTTATAATACAGTTAGATTGTTTTGTCACATTCTGAATTCCATCCTGGGATCTCCCAAGCTTCTAAATGCTTTAAAAAATTTGCATGCATTAATATCCATTCTTCGTAAATTTTTGTGGGTTTTGTCTAAACATTTTTCATGTGCATTATATATTCAACCTTCCTTCCTCCACCAAAACATTAAAATGTTTCTATCATTCTGTCTTCTCTAGAATGTCATAGAATTGGAATCCTACAGTAGGTAACCCTTTCAGACTGGTTTCTATCTCTTAGAAACATACACTTAAGGATAGTCCACATCTTTTTTGTGACTTCATATTTCATTTCTTTTTATTTATAATGATATTTCATTGCTGATCCATTCAACTATTGAGGGACATCTTACTTGCTTTAGCTTTGGTGATTATGAATAAAGCTACTGTAAATGTTAGCATGCAGGTCTTTGTGTGGACACAAGTCTCCAAATTAATTTGGCATGATTGCTAGATTGTATGGCAAGACTATTTTTTTTAGCTGTATAAGAACCTGCTCAAGTCTCTTCCAAAGTGGCTCTATAATTTTGCATTCCCACCAGAAAAGAATGAGAATCCCTGTTGCATCTCATTATATTTTTTCTGGATTTTAGTCATTCTAATTGATGTATGAAGGCATCTTATTGTTAATTTGCAATTCCCTAATGACAAATGATGTTAAGCATCTCCTCATATCATCATCTGCCAGCTGTATAACTTCTATGGTTGGTATCTGCTGAGATCTTATGCCCATTTTTTAAATTGTTTTTCTATTGTTGAATTTTTAAGAGTTCCTTCACATGTGCATATAAGTCCTTTATCAAATATATATTTTGCAAATAATTTCTCCCAACCTATGGTTTGTCTTTTTATTCTCTTAACAGTGTATTTTACAGAGCAAAAATTTAAAATTTTAATAAAGTTTAACCTCAGTTTTTTTCATATATTGCCTTTTTGATGTTGTATCTAAAAACTTGTTCCCAATCCTGAGGTCACATAGATTTTTCTTATGTTTTCTTCTAGGAGTTCTTTTTTTTTCATTTTTTAGCTTTTCATTTTACTTTAGGTCCAAGGTACTTTTTTAGTTAATTTTTTTTAGATATAGATCTTTATCTATGTTTATTTTTTGCATATGGCCATTATTTTTCCAGTTCCAGTTTTTGAAAAGACTATCTACTCTCCGTTGCATTATTTGCTTCTTTGACAAAGAGGTCTGTCAGTTTTTTACCTCACTTATTTTGACATTCTGTTATGAGGTGTATACATGCTTAGGATTGTCATATCTTCTTGAAGAGTTCACCCCTTTATCATTATGTAATGTCCCCCTTTATGCCTGAAAATTTTCCTTGTTATGAAGTCTGCTTTATTTGAAATTTATAGAGCTACTCCAGCTTTCTTTTCATCAATGTTAACATGGTATAATCTTTGTCCATCCCTTTACATTTGACTTATATGAAACTTCATATTTAAAGTGGGTTGTTTGTAGACAGCATATAGTTGGGTAGTATTTTAATCTACTCTTTCAATCTCTGTCTTGGTATTTTTAAACTATTCACATTTAAGGTGATTATTGATATAGTAGGATAAATAACTCCCATTTTTGCAATTGTCTTCTTTTCATTGCATTTGTTCTTTTTTATCTTCACTCTTTTCTGCCTCCCCTGGTTTTAACTGAACATTTCAGATAGTCTTTTTATCTCCTTTCTAAGCCTATTAATTACACTATATTTTTAAAAAAATTAGTGATTTCCATAGAGTTTCCAAAATACACTTTTCACTAATCTAAGTGCAACTTAAAATAGCATTATATCACTTCAGGTGCAGTGCACATATATGAAAACAGCATAGTATGAATTCTTCTCTCTTGTCCCCTATAGTGTTGCTGCCCTTCATTCCATTTGCCCATATGCTATCATCACTTCAAATTGTTACTATTATTACTTTAGTTATAGTTATCTTTTAGACTAATGAAGAATAAGAAAAATATTTTATTCTGCTTTCATTTATTCCTTTGCTGACATTCTTAATTTCTTTATATAGATCCTAATGTCTTGCCTATATCATTTTTCTTCTGCCTGAATAACTCTTTTAACATTTCTTGCAAGGAAGGTCTGTTAGTGATGAATTCCCTCAGTTTCTGTTTGTCTGAGAATGCCTTTATTTTTCCTTCACTTTTGAAGGATAATTCCTGAGTATAGAATTTTAGGGTGGGGCTTTTTCCTTTCCTCACTTTAAATATGTTACTCCATTCTCTTCATGCTTGTATAGTTACTCACAAACAGTTGACTGAAATCCTTATACTCCTTCTTTAGGCAAAGTTAGTTTGATTCCCCTTACAACCCACCTTGTGATTCTTTCAAGATTTTTTTTTTTGTTGTTCTTGGTGTTCTGCAGCTTGAATATGATAAGTATAGATGGAGTTGTTGTTTTTTAAGATTTATTTATTTATATTGCTCCCCCCTCTTTGTTTGTGCTCCCTGTCTGCTCTCTGTGTCTCTTCATTGAGGGCTCTCTGTGTCTCCTCGTCTTCTTTTTAGGAGGCACTGGTAACCAAACTCGGGACCTCCCATGTGGGAGGGTGGTGCCCAATTGCAGGAGCCACCATCTTCTCCCTGATTGTTGTGTCTCTCATTGTGCCTCATAGTTATGTTTTCTCATTGAGTCAGCTCACCACACCAGCCCGTCGTGCCAGCTTGCTGTCTTGCATGTCTTCTTTAGGAGGCACAAGAAACTGAACCCGGGACTTCCCATGTGGTAGGTGGGTGCCCAATTGCTTGAGGCACACCCACTTCCCTATAGGTGGAGTTTTCTGGTACTAATCCCACTTGGGGTTTTGTGAACTTCCTAAACCTGTAGTTAGTTGTCTGTCATTGATTTTAGAAAATTATCTGGAATCATTACTCAAATATTTCTTCTGCTCTGTTCTTTTTCTTCTCCTTCTGCCATTCCCATTATCTCTATATAATATCTTTTGAAGTTTTTTTTCACATTTCTTGCATATTCCATTATATATTTTTTCTTATTTTCATTTTTATTTGGGAAGTTTCTATTGATCTATCTTCAAACTCACTGATTCATTCCTCAGATATGTGAAGTCCACTGATGTGCCCATGAAAGGCATAATTCATTTGTGTTACAGTGTTTTTGATTTCCAGCATTCCTTATTCATATATACTTAGAATTTCCATCTTTCTGCTTCAATTACTCATTTGTTCTTGCATGTTGTCTATTTTTTTCCATTGGCGCTCTTAACATATTAATCATAGCTATTTTAATTCCCTGCCTGATAATTCTAACAACTTTGTTATATCTGAATATGTTTACAATGTTTTATGTCTTATTTTTTCTTGCCTTTTGGAATGAGTCATAATTTTTTTGTTGAAAGCCAGGCACATTTTATTATCTAAGAGTAACTGAGGAAAATTGGCCTTTGGTGAAAGGGTTTATGTTAATCTGGCTAGGATTTATGTTGAGCTTAATATTTGCTATATCTATACGTAGCAAGTCTTCAAATTCCTCTAGTGCCTTTGTTTTTGTCTCTCTTCATGTCTTTGGCCTTCCCTAACTATTATTCCTTTTAGAAAGAGTCTGTACCTTGTAGTCTTCCATCTGAAACGTACAATTATTATATTGGAGCACTGTTGGTGTGGTGGTAAGTTCTGTGGAAGGGAAAATACTCTGCAGTGTTATGATTAATATCAATATTTCAGAGAATCCATGTTTCTTCATGGTATAACCTTTTCCCCTCTCTTTCCGGTGAGGCGGGGAGGCTACAGTGGGCTGAAGAAGGAGGAGTACCCTTCTCCTATGTACAAAGAGGCTTTGTAAAGTATTTTGTCCTTTTTAAATGAAGATTGCTCTGGCAGCATTTCATAATGATTACTTTTTCTTCTTCTTGCCAGAGCAATGAGGTAATTTTTCCAAGATCTTCACCATGACAATCTGAGTGAGTTCCTGGTGGAAAAACCCACAAAAGTATAGGGGTCACCATAAGATTGTGGCCCTCAGGAGTTTCTTGCTATCATTCTAGAACACACTTACCCTATAGCATTTTGTAAAAATTCCCAATTAAGTACTCCTACCACTTTATGGCTTCTGTTTCTTTTGCTGCAGGTAAGCAGGTCTTAATTGGCTCTCTGATGAGCCTGCCTTTCCAGGATTTGATGTGAGGGGTTGCCGAGAAAACTCAGTTTTCTGAAGGGTACAGAAAAGTAGTTTATTTTCAGTTTCTTCTTGTTGTAAAGGTGTTAAGGAAGGCTTATAAGCTCTTACATATCAGAGCTAAAACTGGAAGTCTCTCAATTACTTTTTAAAAATTCTATGTAATAATTATGAATTATTAATGATTATGAATGACAATGAATTATATAGCAAGTTATAAGTTTTCAGTACTTGCCTTGAGTTCTTAAATGATTAGTATTTTGTTTCTTCTTTTTTAATGTAGACATATACAGATATGCCATTCCCTCTGAGAACTTCCTTATTGCATCCCATAAGTTTTACCATGTTCTGTTTTTTATTTTCTTTTGTCTTAACGTGTTTTTCTAATATCCCTTATGATTTCTTCTTTTGACCCATTTGTTATTTGAGTGAATTATCTCCAAACGTTTCTTTATTTTTGGTTTTCTTTCTGTTATTAATACCTGGCTACATTCTATTTTGCTCAGAGAAGACATTTTATATGATTTAAATATCTGTAATTTGTTGATACTCTTTTATGTTCTAAAAAATCCTGGAGAATGTGCCATGTGCCACTGAGGAAAATATGTATGTCTTTTTGACATAGATTAATAGATGATATAATATATTATTTCTAGGATAATTTTCTGAATTTTAAAATATTGAGGAAATAACCATTTGAAGATGAAAATTTCTTTATTGTCTTACTGGTGAGGAGAAAATGTTTTCTTATGTTTGAAGTAATTATAATTTTATGCATGTGCATGTGTGCACATGTGATTATGTAGGAGGAGAGAGAAAGAGAGAGAATTCATAAATACATTAGATATATTTAAATTATATATAATTTAAGACGTTTAGTATTTTGATGGTACTATAGTGAATGTAGTGGTAGCACATTTTCTTGAGTTTGTGCCATAGAACCCACTGAAGCATAGATGTGATATCATCACTGCTATTATTATCCTGGTTTAAGGATATCTATCATTATCTATTATCATTTCAAAAAATATTAACTGGTCTCCTGTGAAAAACAGCATGGATCCATGGAAACTGATTCTTTAAATTATGTTCACATTTATCAGTTACCTTCAGCTTTATATACTAAACTTAGTTTAAGAGAATGAAACCCCCATAGGTCTTCATAGTCTAAATAAAACTGAGTTAATACATCCTTTTTTCTCAATCGCATCTTTTCCATCCTCTTTCAAACTAATGATGGCAATTATTGAAGTGGTCAATCAAAAATTAGTTATTTCAGAATTCAATTCTCATTGTTCTGTAAACCCTCAACTTCTCTAATAAAAAAATAGCTAATTCAGAATCCAATTACTAGAATAATTTCAAAAATATCAAGTAACCAAGACAAGGACTACTACCAATAGTACCTGTAACAGTCATTTGATAGACAGTACCCAATGTCCAGGGCTGTCTTCAGTTCTTCTTTGGTATTAACTGTAGTTCTCTTAATAGTCTTATCACTAAGGATATCCGAGGTTGTGATGCAATAAAATCACCCAAATACCGGAATCTTGAGAAACAAAAGTTTATATTTTCCTGATTCTACATGTTCTTTGGGTTTGCTTGGGTTGTGCTCTCTGTTGTCCTCTCTGGAACAAATGGAACAGTCTTTATGTGTAACATTGTTAGTCATTATCACAGAGAAAAAGACAACTTCAATTGATTGAGTTCTAGCAATTAAATTACCTAGTCCAAAAGCATAGACAGCATTTCTGCTTACAACTTATGAGCCAGAACTAGTTCACCTTTCTCCATCCAACAAGCAGGTGGTGGAGGGAAGGCAATGAGACAATGTGTCCAAAAGGCAAGAAGCAGATATAATTGGTAAGCGGCATCAATGTTTTTAGTCAATTTCCCACAGGTTAGTAATGACTTTACTGATTTTTATATATGTGAAAATGGATTCTCTGAAAGGTTCTGCTGAAGATTATACATAATAAATGCCAGAGTAAAAAAGTAAACACAGATCTATTGCATGCCAAATTAGTACTTTTCACACTAAACTATGCTGCCTCACACTGTTGACATAAAACCAAGCAGTTGTGAAATAAACTCTAATTCCAATTTACTTGGAAAATAAAACAGCTACATCATCAATCAAAATTTTAATTCTGATACACGGACAAACAGTTTTTCAAAACTACCTGTGCTCTCTTTATTCCAAGTCTGTAAGGGTATGCAAATAAACATAAATATTTAATAGCTTTGAGATATCCACTTAAGATTAATGAACATAAACCGCCTTGATTTAATCTGCCCATCTAACAAGAACTAACGGGAAAAACAAGTAATAAATAGAATTCAAACCTAATATAAGCATGGTTTTCATTGGTTCTTAGACCTACTCTAGTTTTCTATTAACATGAAATGTCACATGATTATAATCCTAATTTAAATATATATAGTATAATCCAGTATAATTAGCAATATATAACATATTTTATATATATATTAGGTTACCATAAACTAAATCACTGCCCTTAAAAATGAATAGATCACAATTATTTTCAGAACTCTGTCTCAGGTGAAAATTCTAGCTTCTGCATTCAGACTATACAAATAATCTAAAGGATGAAATCTCTGAAGATCAATGAGCCAGGAATATCAATTTTAGCCAACACTGTTTGGGGCGCAAACGCATTACATATTTAGAATAAGTTATACAGATAGACAAATGGATGCCACGATGTAAGATGCTGGCCTTCCTCCCAGGATTACTTATTGATGCCATTATTTTGGTGGCTTTTTATATAGAAAACTCGAAGCTGGATGTGCCAATACTGTCTAAATGTGTATATTTCTTAAGCATAATAAATCAGGAATTTTGGAGCAAGTTACAGAAAACCTTACACCCCCCAATGATATAACAAGACCAGCTTATTTTTCTCACATGATGACATGTCTAGAAGAGAGCTAGTTGCTGAATCTGGCAAAGCTTCTCTATGATGTCAGAACCGTCATTGCCTTTAGCTGGTTCTTATAAGATGGCTGCTGTGGCTTCAACCATCTATTCTTCTATTAAAGTTAGGGAGAAAGTATAAGGACTTCTCCAGCTACTTTTTCTTTTCCCAGAAACCTTTCCACAAGCACTCTAGTATCTCTTAATTTTCTTACTTGTGGTAAAACAGTGTCACATGGCCCATTCAACTGAGATTGAAAAATCAAGTAAAAAGTGGTAAAGGTTAGCCTAGACCAGTTACAACTCTTTGTGTGGATCTAAACCCAAATACCATCCTGTTAGCTAGCAAAAGGGAGATGTGGATTTAGTAGACAACTAAGTGTCTGCTTCAAGTTGAATGGTGTGGTGGTCTGAAGTTCTTAAATATAACCCATTCTTGTGGATGTGAACCCATTGTAAGTAATCATTTTTGATGAGGTTACTTCTGGTAAGGTGTGGCTCAGCCCAATCAGGATGGGCCTTAATCTTATTACTGGAGTTTTTTTTAATAAGTGGAATGAAATTCAGATAGAGAGGAAGCCACATGAAGCAAGAAGCTGATCATCAGTGGAACCAGAAGAGAAGGGAGAGACCAGGAGACACCTCCCTGTGTCTCGCCTTGTGACAAGCTATGGAGCGAGAATCACCTGCCGCCAGCCCAAGAATGCCACAATTTTGAGAAGAAAGCATTGCCTTGATGATACCTTGCTTTGGACTTTTTCCCAGCCTCAAACTGTGAATGAATAAATTCCCATTGTTTCACACAACCTATTTCATGGTATTTGCTTGTGCAGCCTAGGAAACTAAAACAAAAGGCAATTTTCATGTCACAGATTTATGTAGAGAACCAGAATACCAATGAATTTATTTTTAAAGCAAAATAAAACCTCAAACAAAAGTAACATATCATCAATTCTGCCATATTTTATTGGTTAGAAGCAAGTCACTAAATCCAACTCTTACTCAAAGGGAGAAGTTAGGCAAAGTTATGACTACCAAGAGGGTTATTTGGGACCATTTTAGAGGCTGCATCACACTGACAGCAAGTGAAAAATTTTTGTTCAAAAAATAACATCTTTTTCTTGAAAATAGCATATAACTTGATGAAAACAATATACTGGGATTTGTTATCTTTTAATAGGGCAATTAATCCCCTTCACACAATGTAGAGATTTCTGTTATATTTTGTCTTATTTTAGGCAATTATCTTGTCATTCTTTTTATTGTATTTTCTTATGCTTGCCAGATTTATTAAGTTTTCTGTTCTGTAATTTTTAATATTCTGCATCCTATTCTTATCCTACTAGCGATTATTTTAATTTTTGTCAAACCTATTTCAATTTACATCATCACCATCGATCATACAGCATTTATGGCATAGCCCTAAACAAGATTTATCCTTCTATTTCTTTCCCATTCCATCACTCTGTCTACAATTCAAAATCTGGGTGTATTCATATAATACCTTTGAGACTAATTCTTAATTTTATTAAGTTTTGGGCATTATCTATATTCTATTTTAGAAATATTTTCCTTAAAACTATATCAACATTCACTACCACATTTTCAACAATTATTATATAATCTTATGTAAATGTAAGACTCATGTGCACTTCATCAACTTAACTCCTAATCATACACAAAATCTCTAATATAAATTTTTCAGAGAAAATCTCCTTCCCATTAAGCAAAACAGTACTGCCTATGATAAGTTTTCAAAACAGTGTGTCCTCTCTTTTCACAGCACTGATTACCATTTATATTTATAGATTTACTTGTAAATATGTGAATAATTTTCTTCTTCCCATAAAACTGTAGGCTTCATCAAGGGAAAAACTGTGACTTTTTGTGTTCATTATTATATCCTTGCCTCAAGTTTCAGTGCTTGCTGGTGAGAAGATGTTCATTAACAAGGTTAGAATGAAAAAATACAGGACTTATGATTACTTTTAAAAATCTGAGCACCTTTACAGTCATAAATGGAAAACAACTTATTTCAAAGAATAATTCTACAACTAGATGCTTGAAAATCACATTTAATCACAATGAGATTAAAGAGGAAATAGATTCAAAATGTGGATAGAAATATACTAACACTGTCTTATTTTACACAAAAGAACACATATATGGATTATTTAAGGCATTTTAATTACCATAAAAGAAAAGTACACAATTTAATTTTTTTTCTTTTTCTACTTTGTTTTTCTTTAGGTCTAATTTAAAATTACTCCTGGGGCAATTTTAGTTCATTTTTCTCATTTTTCTTGATTCTCTTTTCAATAGAGAATAATTAATCACTACTTAAATTATAAGTACTATATACATGCATAATACTATTGTCATTTTACACAGAATCTAAACAAAATATAGTGTAAATTATTACTTCTTTTCTTCATAATATCCATTGTATATGCTCTCAAATAATTATTTTTATTTTTATCTTTCATGCATAACCAAATTATTCAAATATTAGTTAAAAAGCAGGATCAAGGAATCTTAATTTTTTCAATGTGATTTTTTATTCCCTTCGTATTTGATGGAATCATTTAGCTGCAAGTTACTTAAATGCTGTAAATAAGTCTCTCCTTTGCCTCTGGGCTTCCAGTCCTCTCTCTCCTGGATAAGGTTTGTCTCTCAGGGCTTCCTATATCCAGCTCTGACATAAGGCTCATTTCTTTCAGGGTCTTCTCAGCTGCTTAGCTGTTCTGTTTTCTTTGGCTATAAATTTTCAGTCAAAGGGCTCGTCTCTCCCCGGGGCCTCAGGATCAAACAAGACAGAGCGCTCTCTCTATTCCTGTTTATCTTCTTGAGTGAGTGTCCATTATATCGGCCCACCAAGGGGGTGGAGACTCAACCTGAGGCATGCCCTACTGAAGTAATCGAATCAAAAGACCTAAATTGATTTTATTGAGTAAACTTAATCAGAGGCCCCTCGCTGAATTTAATACAAGCAAAGACTATCACACCCAGAGGAATAGATTCTTTTACAAACATAATCTTTCTCTTTTTGGGATTCGCAAATTATCTCAAACTACCACATCATCCAAAAGGGAAAAAAATGGAAGAATGAAGTCACCAATCACAAGCAGTTTTGAAATACAACTGAACAAACTCTACTAGGTTTCAAGACATGGGAATATTCATCTGTAGCTCTCAGCTCTGGCCCCTGGGCCCAAGGCTCCACTTACGGGTGGGTCCAAGACTCCTCCCACCACATCCTCAGAGACAAACTCTGGGCTTGTGGCTCCAGGCATCTGGATCCATGGCTTCAACCTCTGAGTCATTTTTCCTTTTTTTTGGTAAAGGGTAGCATGTGTTTGTTACAGAGCAGTTTTATCAGCCTGTTTTCTGTCTATAATATTTGGGGGAATCTGTCAGCCTTCTTTCATTTTTGTCTTCACCCTGTCCCTTCAGTCCAAGCTGGTAATATTTCTGCTGATATAGTCTCAAGTACTTTGTGAGTCTTTTGTGTATGACCCAGGGATTCATTCCATTGGATAAGAGGTTCATCCACAGGTTATTCCTAGATAATCCAATCTCTATTTTTGGCTTCTGCTTAGATGCATAATGGAACCCATGAGTCACAAGCCAAATCTCTTCAGAGTCCTCTATGTGACTGAATAGTGACATTTTGTTCTTTCCAAGGCACTAGCAAAAGGTTGCCCAGCCACACACATGCTTTCTCTCTAGAGAGGTTTCCTAATATTGAATTTCTTTTTTTTTTTTTAAGCAGCTTTATTGAGGCTTGATTTGTGTAACATAAAATTGACCTTTTGTGCATATATAATTCTGAGACTTGGGTAAATTTAAGATGATGTGCCACTGTCACCATAATCTAGTTTCAGAACATTTCCATCACTCCACAGAGTTCCCTTGTGCCATTTGCAATCAATTCCCAAGTTCATCTCTCCCACCTCAGGCCTCAGACAACCATTGATCTTCTTTCTGTATCTAAGGTTTTCTTTTTCTGGAAACCTTTTATAAACGGCATCATAGTTTATGTGGTTCTTTGTATCTGGCTTGTTCCAGTTAGTTTAATGATTTTGAGACCCGTTCATAGCATGTATGTGTGTTTCATCCCTTTTTATTGCTGAATATTAATCCATTGTGTGGATATACTCCCTTTTGTTTACCCATTCACCAAATGAAGGACATTTGGATTGTTTCCAGTTTTGGCTGTTACGAATTACACTGCTAATAATATTCATGTTCAAGTCTTTGTGTGGACATATGACTTTATCTCTCTGGGTAGATTCCTAAGGAAGAGTTGCTGGGTTACATGTTAAGTCTATGTTTAGTCTTTTAAGAAACTTCCAAACTGTTTTCCAAAATGCTTCTACAATTTTACATTCCCAGTAGCAATGTATGAGAGTATTAGTTTCTCCACATCCTCACCCACACCTGATGTATTCATCAGCTAAAGGGGTGCTGATGGAAAATACCAGAAATCGGTTGGCTTTTATTAAAGGTATTTATTTGGCGTAGAAGCTTACAGTTACCAGGCCATAAAGCGTAAGTTACTTCTCTCACCAAAGTCTGTTGCCATGTGTTGGAGCAAGATGGCTGTCAACATCTGCAAGAGTTCAGGCTTCCTGGGTTCCTTTCTTCCCAGGGCTTGCCTCTCTCCTACCTCAGCTGTTCTGCTGCTTCTACAAGGCCAGCTATAGACTATCAGACCAATGACTTGTCTCTTTTCCCAGGGCCTCTGCTGTGTCTAATCCAGCTTCTCTCTGCTCCTCTGTGTGCTTACTTCCCAGGCTCCAGCTCAAAACTCCCTTCTCTGTGGTGCAGCTTCTCTTTGAGTCTCTGCAGGAGGCAGGGATGCAACACCTTACTGACATGGCCCAATCAAAGCCTTAATCAATTTCTAGTGAAGTAAAAGTGAAACCTCTGAATCCAATATAATCTAATATGCCTGGAGGGACAGACCAGTCTACAAACATAATCCAATATCTATTTTTGGAATTCATAAACAATATCAAACTGCCATACCTGGTAATGTCTGTCTTTTTTATATTAATTATTCTTGTGCATATTTCATTGTGGTTTTTATTTTCATGCAAGAAGGGAGATGACTTAATTAGAAAAATTAAAACAAACAAAAAACTGAGGATGAGTGGGGAGACCAGAAGATGGAGCACACCGGGAATGGGCATTCACATAATTCATACAGACCCCAGAGCAGACGTTCCAGATATGAATGTGTTGATCACCAGTGCCCCCTCCCATTGCCAAGACATTGGACTTCCAGGGACACCAAGTTACAGCCTTGACAGCTCCCTGATGTTGACTGAAGTTCTGCAGGGGAGCCCAGCAACCTCCTCCAGCAGCACTAGGCCACATGTTGACCAAGTTATCACTGCCATCAGTAGCCAAATGCTGTCCATCTGGAGCCCAGCGTAGCCTACACACTTCTTGGCTGTGGCCACTTCGTGTGGCCACATCGGGTTTTGTTGCCTGGACATCATGGTGGTGGATGTGACCGGAGTGTGAGCCACTGGACAGGATATAGTTGTTCCAACAAAGGGAGCCCACATGAGCAGACTGGCCATGTTTCGAAGCTGTTTCTGCACCTCAACACTGCTGGTGCCCACAGCTATGGAGTTGCCTTCTTTGATCTAGGCCATGGAGGATACATATCCCCCAGGTTGTTCCATTTGCAGCAGCTGCAGATGTCACCAGAGCTAGTACTCCACAAGTATACTCTTGTCCAGGGCCATAGCCAATACGTCCTGAGGGCTGCAATCCACGAGGTTCAAGTAGTAGTCATTCTGGATGTTGGGGGCATCCAGGATATGGTCTGGCAGGGAAGGAATTGATCAGCTGGTCTTCTAGTTGGATCCAGGCAAGGCCTTCTGGCTATACAGTACCTTCAGTCTGTTCTGGGATTTTCCACTGAGCTGAAGGATCTTGGCTTCTTCCACTTCCAAACCGTTCAGGTTTAAGGCCCATGCTTTCTGACGTTCCCTCTACGTGGGTATCTAGCTATCTTCAGGCTGATTCTCCTTCCTCAGGAGGAAGCTGGCAACCTCCATCCGGGAAGCACTGTGATGGGGGATATAACGATCACTGCCAGCTTTGCAGGAAGTAGTCTGAGCTTTGGAGCTGATTTTGTCCAGGACTCAGAGAGAGAAGCCGGGCAGTCTGAGGAGGCTCCCTGCACAGAAAGCCTGATGGATGTTCTCAGACTTTCCCTTTTCTTCCCCATATCTCGCCACACCCCATTGACCAGAAGTTCGGCAAGGGGTTCTCTGGCGCTGTGGGATCCGCCGGCTGCTCGCATGGTTGAGGGGCAGGCATACTTTTGTGCTGCCAGCGCATAGGGGGTGCACTGGGGAGGGGTGCGTCCAGGTGGAGCAGCAAGTGCAGGTCGCTCTGGAACGGGAACCGCGCCATGGGTGCTTCTGGAGGGGAGATCTTGGAGTTGCTTCCTGCCAAGCCAGTCAGCTCCTGATCGCTTAGAAGTTCTGGCCTTCACGTCTGGAAGTTTCCGCTGCGAGCCAGCATTGGCTCCTTTTTATGCCGACCGTCACAACTGTAGCCAACGCCCATTGGCTGCTACAGCATAAGGAGCGGGTCTTCTGGGCAAGTCAGTATGCTCTCGCGAGAGTCCAGTTGCAGAGCGTGAATTGAAGGGTGAGTGAAGTAGGCCTGCTGGCCATTTGTTTATCTTCATGGTGTAATGTCTATTAAATATCTTTTTACCAATTTATAATTTGCGTTGTCTTTTTATTATTGTATTGTAAGAATTCTTTACATATTCTGAATAGAAGTGCTTTATCGGCTATGTCATTTGCAAACATTTTCTCCCAGTCTGTACTTGGCTTTTAATTTTCTTAATGCTGTCTTTTAGAGAGCCACTTTATTAATTTGCTGAAGTTTAGTTCATTAATGTTTCCTTGTATGGATAGTGCTTTTGGTGACATAGCTAAGAAATAGCTAACTCAAGTCACAAATATTTGCCCCAATGTTTTCTTCTAGATGTTTTGTATTCTTAGCTCTTATATTAAGTTTATAGTGCATTGTAAGTTGATTTTTGCATATAGTATGGGGTAAGGTTTTAAGTTCATTTTAAAATATATGGATGTGCAGTTGTTCCAGCCCCATGTTTGAAAAGAGCACCAATCTCAGCTGCAGGCTTGCATAGGGCTTGTGGCTCAAGGCTTCCTCTATCAGTCTGGATCTCTTCCAAAGGTTATCTGTAAGCTTTTAGGCAAATGGTCCATCTCTCCCAGGGCTTAAGCTGTTTGAGCCTTCTCATTTCTGTCAAATGGCAGGATCAAGAATGACAAATTTCTCTCCTCTGTCTGTGAATTTCTTAAGGTTATGTCTTTGCAGTCTGGGTAGGCTGATAATTTCCCAAATAATCAAGTCAAGGTTTCTTTTTGCTTAGTAAGTTTTCCCTCAATCTATCTTGCCTCATGAATTTTCCTAGAAGCAGCAAGAAAAATTTAGGCTTCATTTTCAACACTTTGCTTGGAAATCTTGTCAGCTAAATATACAAGTTAATTGCTTAAATGTTCTGTTTTCTATATAACTATAGGACCCAATTCAGCTAAGAGCTTGTCACTTTATAATAAGAGCCCTTTCCTCCACTTTCAATAACATACTCCTTATTTCCTTCTGAAACCTCACCAGCAGTACTTTCAACATCCATGTTTCTACCAACAGTCTGTTTATGCTGATTTAGCTATTATTTAAGATTATAGAGGCTTTTTGTACCATGCTTCTATGTCCTTCTGAACCTACACAGGCAGAGTCTTTAATATGAATATTCCTTCCAACAGTTATTCACAGTAATCTAGGGTGTTTTTTTCTCATGCTTTTCAAAATTCTTTTAGACTCTATCCATTACTAATCCCAAAGTCACTTCTACATTTTTAGATATTTATTCTAGCAGCATCCCACTTTTAGCTACTAAAATATGTATTTTCTTGTAGATAAATCTTTCTCTGCCTCTCTCTTATAAGGACACCAGAGATTACATTGGGCCTTCCAAAAAAATCCAGAATAATTTCCCCATCTTAAGATCTTTAACATAATCCCATCTGCAAAATTCATTTTGCCATGTAAATTTAGATATTCTCAGATTCTGGGGATAAGGGCATGAGCATCTTTGGGGAGGCATTGTGGATTCTACCATAGTAAGGAATGAGCAGATTCAATATTGAGAATGACAACTTTGGTACAAAGTAGAGAGGAAGGTGGAATTCAAAGGAAATGGTACAGGAATATATTTTAGGATGTTATTGAAAATCTCTGGAAGAGAGATAATATATTCTTCAACTACATCTGTGCCTCTGGTGTGAATAAGTTAGACCTTTTTTAAGAACTACTTGTCTGTTAATTCTTCAAAATGTGCTGAGGCAGTGAATGTATGGGTGATAAAATAAGATGAGTAAAAGATGGGATTGAAAGTTTTAGCTTTGGATATTGAGTAAATTGTTACTCTTTATTTAGAGCTGGATCTTTGATATATTATTCAATATAAAGAAATTTTTAAAAAAACTTTCCATTAAAATGGACTTGTTACTATTACAACAAATATGGGTTATTCAAACAGAACATGAAAAAAAAAGATTATTCTATCAGATATGGTCTTAGGCCTAAAAATGACCCAACAAATTTCACCCATCAACCTGTAGTTCCCTCCTGGATTTTTTTTTTTTGCCTGAATTTGCTTATGCTGCTGAAATATCTTAATATTCCAGTAAGCGATGCTTTGTTGTTGAGGTATCTGAATATTCTAGTTATTGATGCTTTATCAATACGTGTAATCCTTGTTATTCTCATGTACATATAAATATATATGCATACATGAATATTCTTCAATGCTTTGAGATTTGAAATCCTTTATCTTCCTAAAATTGCCATGCAGATTGTATGTAAGGTTCCATTGACTTACATTTGATGTTTCATCAATGCTGGACATTGTGGAAAATAGGTACTGATGTATCCTGGCCATAGCATGCAGGGTTGTTCACATGTAATGAGGAGCTTGGGAACACTGGTTAGACATGGATGCATCCCCTAGACTCTGTGGGTTAGCAAAGATGAAGTTCTAGTATTTACTGGAACGGAGGTGACTAAGATGATCAAATCACATTTGAAGGTCCCAGTGCACAGGCACAGCTTTCAGCTACTTATGGCAAACTTTCTCATCGTTGGTTACAGCCAGTGCCATATATGGGAAGATACTTTTACTTTTACCTCAGTGTTGTAATTGCTGATTGTGAAACATGGTTCGTTAAAGTGATATTAGAAGGCTGAACTGAGAGTGAATTGTGAGAGATCTTACATGTAACTTCATTATTTTTGCCTAAACTTATTCTTTTTTTTTTTTTACATTTTAAAATTTTATTTTCAAAGATATGTTAGATTACATAAATGTTACATGTAAGGGATTCCCATATGCCCCACTTCCTACTCCTCCCCCACTATCCCACATTAATAACATCCTTCATTAGTGTGGTATGTTTGTTAAAATTGATGAACAAATATTGAAGCATTGTCACTAACCATGGGTTATAGTTTACATTATAATCTCCACTCTTTACTGCACAATTTTATAAATTTGTTATATATTTTAGGACAAAATATATAATGGCCTGTATCCATCATTGCAATGTTATGCAAGGCAATTCCAATGTCCCAAAAATGTCCCCATATTACACCTATTTTTCCCTCTCCCTCCCCTCAAAAACTCTGGTAGCCACTGACTACACATCAATGATAAAATTCTTCCATTGCTAGAATAACAAGTCTATAGTAGAATTATAGTAAGTCTACTTTAGTCCATTGGTCATTCCACAATCTTGCAAGATTTGAGGATGGTAATGCCCACTCTCCCTCTAACTGAAAGGGGGCTTATATACTATGTGACAGATGATTGAGGCTATTTTGCTTGCAGTTGCAGACTCTCCTTGGGATGGGTGGTGTCCATCATCATCTCCTTGTTAGTTTGTCTTGGGTGAGTCCAGTGAGCTGGAGAGTAGGTATTGCAACTCTGCTGAGATTCAAGGCCCAAGTGGCAAATGGATGGACCAATGATTGAAGTCTCTTGGACATACACCTATCAAGTATAGTACTAACTATAGGTTCAAATAGCAAAGGCAGAAGAGCTATGTGGGAAACCACAAATGAGTCCAACTCTGTCAAACTAGGGAGCATAATTTCAAAGTAAAGCACACTGGTAGGGCATTAAACTCCTGAGCTGTCTGCCTTGCCTGTAGTGTCTGGATGTCTCTAGGGCCCTCAGGAGCAGAATGAGATCCTGATGAGTCTTGTATAAGTGTAACCTCTAGAATGACCTCCTGACTCACTTTGAACTCTTAGCCATAAAAACTCATCTGTATTTACTCTTTTCCCTTTTTGATAAAGGTCTTTTTCCAGGTGCATTGCTAGTTGGCTCTTGGTAATAATCCCTCAGTGCCAGGGAGGGTTATCCCTGGGAATCATGTCCCACACTGGGGAGAAGCTAGTGTGTTTATATGCTGAGTTTGGCTTAGAGAGAGGCCACATTTGAGCAACAAAGAGGCCCTCAGGAGGTAACTCTTAGGCAACATATAATACTAGGCTCAGTTTCCATTTCAAAAGAAAAGATTCTTAAGTACAATCATCAATATCAAGGCCCATTGCAATGGTCCGTCCTCCTTCACTAGACACCGCCTTTGTACTTGAGGGATTCTTGCTGTCCCAATAGAGAATATAGCAGGGCTCCCCAGGATGGGAATTCAATATTCTTTCAGTTATTGTGTGTTTCTCCACCCACCGTGCCAATGTCCCATGAACACTTGAACACATTCATAAGCCTTAGAGGTATGCCTCAGGTGAACCCTTTCCCATGCATCCTCCCATCACTGACACCCTACACCAATGATCTTCCCCTGCCACTGTTGTGACCCTTCTGTGATCCAAAACCTCCCTAAAAATGAAGCCAACAAAATAACCAAATAAAATTAATAAGAAAATGAAATAATAATGATAGTTTTTTTAAAAAGTACAAAAATTTTTTTAATTGAAATAATAAAAAAAGATTTAGACATTATGTCTTTCATCACTGTAAGATCTGTTGTCTTGTATTTCCATTGACATTTTCTTCTGTATATTCTCCAATGTCTTATTTTTTTTCAGTTTATCTTCAAAGAAGCTTTAGGTTACAGAAGAGCCATGAACTTACTCTTCAATCTTTAGCTTGTGTTTTTGCTTTTCCCATTTCCAAAGTTTTTCTGTGACATACGTAGTCAATAAAATCTCCTAAAATTGTGCATGTAAGACAAGTATCTGATTTAATGAGTTCTGAAATTCTCAGGTGACAACCCTAGTTTTCTAAAGAGAATAAAACAACACTGGTTTGAAGCATACATGCAATGTGTGTTTCCATGTTGAGTTTGTATAGATTTTGAAAACTTCCAGGACTCCTAATTTCACTCTGTTCTTAGTAAAGTACTGTTGAATGACATTTTCTTGGTCCAGGCCCACACATCTGAGTCTCATTTATTTGGGTGATGCAATAAAAAAATAGGAAACTAGTTTTCTGTTCTTTTTTCTCTCTCTTCTTAGTTGTGGAGAACAGTAAATACAATTACATGAACCATTTGAGGACCAATTTTCATAGGATATGATGGTCATTATATTCAGGCAACATTAAAAAGGAATATTTTTTGATGTTAGTGGGTGCCTCAGAAAGAACAAAATACCTCCACAACAAATATCTGTTGCAGCATATTAAAGGTATTCTTGTAACAAAATACCACAGGCTTAATAACAGAAATATGTGTGTGTGTGTGTGTGTGTGTGTGTGTGTGTGTGTATGAGGTTCCAAAGTTTCGTTTATTTGTTCATCTAGTTCCAAAGATCCCATGGCCACCCTTTCCATGGAATTTGGGGTCCCCTTGGCTCTGTAATTTCTTTTTCTTCTTCATGCATTCATTTTGGCCCAGACTGAAGCCATGGCAGAAGCTTTGCCAGGGTGTGGGGTGAAAGCTGGGCTCGGATGGGGGTCTGTTATATATATTTTCACATGATTCTGGAGGCTAGAAGTTCAAAGTCAAGTGTCAACAGGGTCATGCTGCCTCTTAAAAGGGATGAAAACTTTCATACCTCTAGCTTTTGATGGGTGGCCAGCAATCCATTGCAGTACCTGGTTTGTGTTAGCATAACTCAATCTCTGTCCCCATCCCATGGTCACCTCATACTGTCTCTGTTTTTCTTACTGACTATGTCCAACTTTCCCCTGCTTCTAAGGATACCAATTATATTGGAGGAAGGACCCTCCCTAATTCTACTTGGCTGTCTGTTTGTTCCCTACTCTTTCATATTAAGCTCCAGTGGATCCCTTACCCTCTGCTGTGTTTTGCCATGAGAACATCTTTGAAATATCTTTATATATATATATATATTTTTAATATATTTTTTATTTTTTCTAAAAGATACTTAGATTACATAAAATGTTACATAAAAAAATATAAGGGATTCCCATATGCCCTACTTCCCACACCTCCCACTTTTCCTCACATTAACAACTTCTTTCATTAGTGTGGTACATTCATTGCAATTGATGAACACATTTTGGAGCATTGCCACTAAGCATGGATTATAGTTTACATTGTAGTCCACACTCTCTCCCACTCAATTCCGTAGGTTATGGCAGGATATACAATGGCCTGTATCTGTCGTTGCAATGTCATTCAGGACAACTCCAACACCCGAAAGTTCCCTCATATTACACCTCTTTTTCCTTCTCCCTGCCCTCAGCACCTCCAGTGGCCACTGTCTCCACATCAATGATATAATTTCTTCCATTGCTAGAATCATAATAAGTCTATAGTAGAATACCACTAAGCCCACTCTAGTCCATATTTTATTCTTTAATCGTATTTAAATGATATAAGTACTCATTCTGTGATCACGTTTTCAAGTGAAAAATATAATTCCAGTGAGCATACAGCATATACTTAATACAGCAGTATGGCATATCTGTAAATCAAATATTGTGGTCAGTACAAATTTATTTGAAAGCTAGATGAACATCAATACAAGTAATATTCTGTGGCGCCATTGTCCATTTGTTTAAGCAACAAATAGTTATTAGACCCTTGCAATGAAGAAGTTTATTCTCCTTGGATTGCAGATGGGTTTTTACATCCCTATTATTTTTTTTTTCATTTTGAGAACATTGTAACTCTTAGAAAAACTTCTATTTTAATGAGTTATATGAACCCAGCTTCCAAAGATTCAAGAGAAAGACATACTGCAGCCAAGAGCTATAATTAACTGCATGCTTATTTGCTAAAATAAATGTGCAATTCTCACTTCTTTCCCTGAATGGAGTCACTGGGACTACTATCATTAGACTGCCATTACAGTCCTATCATTATAGAAATAATAAGAAACAAGCTCTGGAATCTGCTTTTCTCTTCAATTTAGGGATAATTTGGTAAAAGAAGCAGAAGCGCTATGCTTATTTTTAGACGCACTCCATAATATATACATAGTGATACCTACATACATATATAAACAAACATGATATTTGGTCATTTTGAATAGTGGCTTAAAGTAAAAATAATAATTTGCATTTGATTAGCATACCTTATCAGAGAATATAACCTTAATTTTGATTGCATATTCAGTAATGCTGCAGGAGAAATAGGCCAACAGTTCCTGTTGGGTTTTTTTTTATAAATAACTTTTTTTTCCCACAATAGTGAACCTTTTGAACATTTTTACAGCTTAATGCTGGTTTTGTGACAGTGTACCCTCTTTCCGTGCTACTTGGTCCTTAGGCCTCCCTCTTTTGTTATTCTCACTTCTCATGCTATGTGCATTCTCTTCAATTCCTACCGAATTACCTTCTAAGTGCTATATAATGCCAAGCCATATTATCAGTCCACGCTATAGGTCTATTCTGAAGTGATCCTTGGGCACATCAAAATGTGCAAACCCTTATCTTATGCTCTTATTTAGCTGAGATCTCCAATGGATCAAGTGATATAATTATATAATGCTTATATGGGCCCCAAAACAGAACTGACCATAAAGATATAAAGATTTATATGTGCACATTTTTTAACTAAACTCAATATATATAAAAGTAAACCCACCATTTTTCTTGCTCAGTTGCTATTTCTCTATCCTTAATTGTTTCACTTTTCAAAAAGAAGGGACTTACCAACTTTTTCAAATGTTTTTGAGAAGCCATTAAGATGATAACTAAATATTGGATTTGTCAGATTGGAAGTTTATTGGTAGTCTTGAAAAGAGGACCTCAATGTCATAGTGAAGGGAAAGCTAGAGGGACATGACTTTAAAATAGAATTGGAAATAGCAAAAACATTGAATAATTTGGGTAATTTTACTATAAAAAAAAGACATAGAAATAAGAAGCTAGCTGGTAAATCATGTAAGTTTGATAGAGGGTTTTTCTTTAAGATTGTAAATATTACAGTGTATGATTATACTGATTGAAAGGAGAAAGTAAGAAGGGAGAGAAGAATTTAAATTGTAGAGAGACACGTTAAATGCAGAGGGAATGCAATTTAGTGAGTACACAGAAGTCTTAGGTTTAGGGGCTAGGAAAGTTCATCTTATTGAAGAAGAGGAAGGCAGAGGATATGGGTTCAGACAAAGGAATTTTAGATGATTTTGGGGGACGATGAAGATAAGGAGAGAAGTAAGGAAATGAACATGATCAAGGGACTAGAAAAAATTGTTATATAAATGGATTGGAAGCTCCAATGGAGGTGACACTTTAATGGAATGGACATACTAGAGGAAGAGGTCAGGTAGTAGATATTGATATTTTAATGGTGACTGATGCATTAGAAATTCTTAGGTCAAGAGCATAGAGTGGAAAAATAAGGCTGTGAATGGATTATGAATAAAGGAAGGCAAGAGAAATAAAGTACAGAAAGATAATGATTGATACTTATATTCATCCGTTAATGAAGGAGAATGACCTTGGTAACTGCTTCAAAGAAGTGGTTTGTTTTTAAGGAGGGGTAGGAAGATGCAATGCAGAACAAAGAGGACAACTGCCCTACTTCAAGACAAAGTTGTTTTGGGGGTGCAGGTGTAAATGTAATATTTTCTTAAAAGAATCTTAAAGGAAGCAATACAGGGAAGCGGATGTGGCTCAAGTGATTGGGTTCCTGTCTACCATATAGGAGGCCCCTGGTTTGATTCCCAGGGCCTTCTGGTGAAGGCAAGCTGGCCCACCCTGTGAAGAGCTGGTGGCCCATGCTGCGGAAAGCTGGCACAACAAGATGATGCAACAAACGGAGATGCAGAGGAGAGACAGTGAGAAATGCAGTAGATCAGGGAGATGAGGTGGCTCAAGCAATTGAGTGCTTCTCTCCTACATCGGAAGTCTCAGGATCGGTTCTGGTGCCTCCAAAGAGAAAGACGAGAAAAAAAGACAAGTTGACATGGAAAGAACACACAGTGAATGGACACAGAGAGCAGACAGCGAGCGCAAACAACAAGGGGACAGGGATAAAGGAAGTAGTGCAGTAGAGTGCAAGGAAACCTTCCAAGTTGCAGCTAAAGATGTAGCGGATCATTTTGTTTAGATATTGGAATATCTTGGGAGTCAAAAGAGTTTGGAGATTGAACCAGATAAAAAAACTGTAGAGTCAATGGTGAAATAAATCTGGATGATAAAGGAGAAGCTGGGAGGACTCTCCTTATGGAGATAGAGGTGATCAGAAACATACTTTGTGATGGCATTCATTAGTTCTGGGAGAAGTGCATTTTCCTGGGAGAAGTGAATAATTAATGATGATAGCCTACTTATTGGGACATATCTGTTTAGAGTGATAGAGCTGGCAACATTGTTGGTGTTTGGAGATGTTTTCTTCTTCTGTCATTTTGATCACCTCCTTCCCAAATGGCAAGAAAATAGTTCTGATCCTTCTCTGTCTGAAATGGGGAAATAAGACACACATTTGAATATCTCTGAGTGGTCCAGTTGAAGGGCCCTCATTGGACATTGGTGGGAGGCTGGCACCCCTCCCCCCCCCACTACCTCATAGCCTTCCTGGAAACATAGTGGGATTCACAGTACAAGAGCAACTTTCTCCAAAGAAATTCCCTTCAGAACTCCTGGTTTTCCATCAACCTGACTCTTTTATATGTTAACAGTGTTGCTGGTGTATTACAGAGTCGCCTAACACATTAAAAATAAATAAATAAATAAAACCAAAGCAACCAAGAAACCAAAAAGCAACAACAACTAATTTTTGAATTCTGCATTTGGTCTAGCATATGTCTCTTTTTATGTGACATCTATTGTATCTCCATGCCTTAGCTAAACATTAGTTTTAGACTACCTTAGATCCTTAAAGTAGCAGTTAGTAACAGCTACACCCAACGGGGGATTCTAAATCCCATTACATGCAATACAGTTTTGTTCTGGTATATCAGACCTCATTGAAGCAAGATGAGAATAGTGTAAATAAAAGATTCAAAAGCTAAGCCTTTGGAAATGAATAGAAATGGTGAAAGCATATCATGGTGTTAGTAACTAGCAATGCCATTATATGAGTATGACAGTGGTTGAAAGGGAAAGTCTAAGGTCATGTATATTACTAGGAGGAAAGCTAAAATCTGTAACATGGGACTGTATAAGATGGTAAAACTTCATGTAAAACACAAATATGGGTGACATTGCATATATAAGACTATTTTTACAAAATATAAGTACCAATATACTAGAGAGAAGGGAAAAGAATAGCAGCTATGTATGGTAGGGGAAGCATAGAGAGATTGAGAGGTAATGAGTTTTGTTTGTCTTTTGTTTATTATTATTATTATTGGAATAATGAAAGTGCTCTAAGAATGACTGAAGTGATAAATGCACAAATATGTGATTACACTGAATTCCATTGATTATACACTTTGGATGGATTTATACTTTATTAATATGTTTCAATAAAAATTGATTTGTAAAATTTTTAAAAAGCTAAGCACAAAGTGGGGATGAGTCAGAGTCAGATTGAAGAAGGTAAGTTTTGAGGGTTATAGAGCTCAGCCGGTGTCCATACATTTTCTACTCCTGAGATTCTGGCTCCTTTCAGCACTGGATCCACAGAAATAACATTTCTTGCTCACTGCTACCTATTCTCAGAGTTAGTTTTAAACTTTTAAAAACTAATAGCTTTGAAATAATTTGGAAATTATTTTTCTTTTTCTCCCAGTTTTCAAGAATTTAATTTTAGATTTAAATATTTGTTTTTACTTTTCCATATATTTTACCTATTCATTTTACATTTTTCATCTCCTGTGTATAGTAAATTAATATTTTACATAAGTGACTTGTAATTTTTCTTAATTTTATTTCCGGATATGATTCATTTATTTTAAATTCTACCTATTTTATCTCCATTTTTACTTTTACCCTTTACTTTTATTGTTTTTTTAGGTTCTTTAACTTTTATTTGACATCCTTACCCTCTAGATATTTCTTGCCTCATTTTTATTATCACTTTAAACTCTCTGCTGTTTGCATTTAACTTTATACTCTAATTTCCTTTTTTTGAAGTTTTTGTATCTGGCTTAAAACTTTCTGCAGGTACACCTCAAGAGCCTTCACTATATATAATGCTAAGGAAAAATACAGACCCTTCATTCTCTGGTGGAAAGTAGATAGAAAGCAAGAACC
>JAQZBX010030643.1:0-26716 GCA_029593785.1 Cabassous unicinctus | reverse complement strand
AACAATCCTGAAAGTCCAATTATAAGAGAATTTGTTGAATGTGCTTATTCATTTGATAAGAAATAAGTAGCCATTAGAAATAACAGGGATGAGGTTCATAATCTTAAATGTAAAAGTCAATGCTAGTAGATAGCATGTATTCAGTGTTTACTGTATCACAGACACTATTCAAAGAAAACAGCTTTATGAAGGAGGTAGTGTTATTGTCCTTTATTATGCAAATGAGGAAGAAGTTTCAGTGACAAAGATGAGATTTGTATCCAGGCAGTGGAACTTTACAGCCCATGCTCTTACCATAGAGTTTAATGACTAAGTCTGGTGAGGCAAACTTTATTTTGTTTGAAGGAAGCATTGATTTGTGCAACTTGAAGTTTGTCTTGGAATTAATGGGCTCATTTATATGAGCTGTCTGATAATTTTGGGGGAGGGAAGGGATCAAGATTCAATTCCTCTTTCCTAAGACAGATGGCCTGAGGTGGACCTGAGCAAGGCTTGGTGTCTGGCAAAAGCCACATGACCCAAGAGATAAAATTTCTACAAAAGCAGAAAGGCACAGACTTTTGAGTGGCCCCTCCCCTGCTCTAAACCTCAAAAGGCCATGGTGTGGTGTGATGATGGTTAACCTAAGTCTAGCCAAGCTGTGCCCTGAGAAAGTAGCTTTTGTGACTGAATCCAAGGAGTTATAAGGTTGACATCTAAGCCAATGGTGATGTGGAAAATTCTTTGCTCCCATAACACTGGTGGAGATGTTGTCCTCTCTTCTACCTTTAAGAATCCTTGTGACCTGCCTGGAGGGTGAAACCTTCTTCAAAAAAAGGCTCAGACTGTGAAGGACTGTTTGGCAGTTCCTAAGGAAGTTGAATATAGAATTGCCATGTGACCTGGCAATGCCACTATTAGATGAATACCTAGAAAAACAGAGCCGTAACACAAACAGACATCTACACACCAATGTTCATAGCAGTGTTATTCACAATTGCTAAAACATGGAAACCACCCAGGTGTCCATAACCGATGAATGGATAAACAAATTGTGGTGTATACACACAATGGAATATTATGCAGCTGTAAGAAGAAATGAAGTTGTGAAGCATATGACAACGTGGATGAACCTGGAGGATATTATGTTGAGTGAAGCAAGCCAGACACAAAAGGACAAATACTGTATAGTGTGCTACTATGAACTAAATGTATTATGTAAAGTCATGGAATTAATATTAGAATATAGGTCACTAGAAAATAGAATGAGGGTAGAGAATAGAAAGCTGAGGTTAATCTGTGCAGAATTGGTAAAATGGTTGCTTGTAAATATTTGGAAATGAATAGAAATGGTGAATGCGCATCATGGTGTTTGTAACTAGCAGAGTTATTATATGAGTATGACAGTGGTTGAAAGGGAAAAGCTAAGGCATGTATATTACGAGAAGGAAAGCTAAAAACTGTAACATGGGCCTGTATAACATAGTGAAACCTCATGTGAAATATGAATATGGTGATATTGCATATATAAGACTGTTTTTCATAAAATATAAATATAAATATACTAGAGAGATGGAAACAGAATAACAGCTATGTTTGGCAGGGGAAGCATAGAGAGATTGAGAGGTGATGAGTTTTTTTAAATTTTTTAATTATGATTATTATTGGAATAATGAAAATGCTCTAATAATGATTAAAGTGATGAATGCAAAACTATGTGATTATACCAAATACCACTGATTGTACACTTTGGATGGATTTATGCTTTATTTATATGTATCAATAAAATTGATTTGTTAAAAAAAGTTGCAAGCGATCGAAAGAATCAAGAATCCTGAGCACAGACATTAATACTGTTTAGTTTGCTGCAGTAATCAAGTAAAATTTTAAATAAAGTTAATCTCTCTCCAAAAAAAAAAAACAAAGAAGATGATTATAGTTTCAGTTCAATGCCAGGCATCTGTTTTGGGAACTGGCTAGGACTAGACTAATTGGCTTCTGGTAGCCATTGTGGGATCCTTCATCTTCAGGGGGCACATATATGTGCTGGTTAAAGTAGGGAAATAAAAGCAAACAGAACTTGTCCTTTGGCTGACAGAATTATAGGTGAAGCTTGAATGTGTGTATGTGTGACTTTAATATTGTGCTTTGGATCCAAACTGTAAAGATAAACAGCGTGTTTAAAATCAGTGATTGACACTTTGCAAAGTGCACAATATTTGACTCTGAATCATGCCAGGTTTGTCACACACAAAAACACATGGAGAAAATTGGAAGAAATGCATTAACTATTAACGTTTTTTTATGATGGTAATTTGGGGGTATTAGCATGTCATGCTCAACCTTTTCTTTAAGACTAAGCATTATTTTTCTAATGAAAAATAAAAGTAAGATTTAACATCTTTATGATTTCTTCAAACTATTTCTTCAACATATGACTTTGTTTCAATCTAATATTTAAATTTATTTCTTCATTAATTCCCTGGGACCTTTTGAAGAAGAACCAATTTCTACAGAAAAATTTTTGTTCCGCGTCATAGACTAGACAAGACTTGGTGAATGCACTGCCTTCTTATTTATTTATTTATTTATTTATTTATGTTTTTATGTATGTATGTATGTATGTATTATTGATTATTTATTTTATTTTTAAAGAATATTTAGATTACATAAATGTTACATTGAAAATATAGGGGATTCCCATTTACCTCATCCCCACCCCCTCCCACAATTTCCCCCATTAACAACATCTTTGATTAGTGTAGTACATTTGTTTCAATTGATGAACACATATTGAAGCATTGCTACTACCCATGGTCTATAGTTTACATTATGGTTTATACTTTGCACTGCATAATTTTATAAGTTTTGATAAAATGTCTAATGGCTTGTGTCCATCATTACAATGTCATGCTGAACAATTCCAATGTCCCAAAAATGGCTCACATTTTACTTATTCTTCCCATTCCCTCCCCTCAGACCTCTGGTGACCACTATCTTTATATCAATGTTACAAGTTCTTCCATTGCTAGAATAATAATAATTCTACTTTAGTCCATAGTTGATTTGTTCATTCCTCAATCTTGAGGATTTGGGGACAGTGATGCCCAATCTGCTTCCGATTGAGAGGAGGCTTAGATCCCATGGGGCAGATAGATGGAACTGTCTTGCTTACAGTTGTAGATACTCTCTGTTTTTTGGGATGGGCATTGTCCATCATCATCCTTTTGTTAGTTTTCCTGGGCGAGTCCAGTGAACTGGAGAGTAGGTGTTAAAATTCTGCTGAGATTCAGGACTCAACCGGCATATGAACAGCTGGAAGATTTAAGTCTCTGGGACATATTTAATGGGATAATGCTAATTATAGGATCAAATAAAAAGGGGCCTAAGAACCATGTGTGGAAAAATTATAAATGAGTCTAACTCTGATACTTTGGGGAGATAGGTTATCATATATTCCAAGGTAAGGCCTACTGATGGAGTGCCAATTTTTGGGGATTGTCTGCCCTGCTTATAGTGTCTAGCTTTCTCTAGAGCTCTCAGGAGCATCCCTGACTGAGGTACTGTTTACTGTGGCAGTCAGTGAGATCCTCCTGAGACATGCACGAGCATAACTTCTGGAATGACTTCCTGACTCACTTTGAAATCTCTTAGCCATAAAAAACTCACTTGTATTTAATATTTTCCCCTTTGGCTCACTGGTGCAGGGTGTCAGTAGTAGGGGGATGTGTGAGGAGAGGTGCACCTGGGGCATGCCTCTATGGAATATGAATGTGTTCATGTGGTCATGGGCTGTTGTCTCAGTGGGTGGAGACCCACACAGTAACTGATGGAAAATTGAATTCCCATTCTGGGAAGTCCTGCTACATTCTCTAATAGAGTGGCAAGAATTTCTAGAGTACGTGGGCAGTACCTAGTGAAGGAAGACACACCGATACGCCAGGCCCTTGATATTGATGCTTGTACTTATGAACTTTTTCTTGTGAAATTGAAACATAGCCTAGTATTATATATTGCCTAAGAGTTACCACCTGAAAGCCTCCTTGTTGTTCAAATGTGGCCTCTCTCTAAGCCAAACTCAGCATATAAACTCATTATCTTCCCTTCAGCATGGGCCATGATTCCCGGGGATGAGCCTCCCTGGCACCAAAGTATTATTACCAAGCTCCAACTAGCAATGCATTTGGAAAAAGAACTAGACGAAAAAGCGTAAATATTAAATGCACTGCCTTCTAAACAGGCAATGTAGGACCTTAGGGAAACACCAAGAATATATGTTTATGGTCTATGTACACAGTGAAATCTCAAGGATATCAGTCCTTGCATTAAAACCAACCATGCATTAAAATTCAGTGATTCAGGGAAATGCTCACTAATGTCATCATTGTAACCTCTTATAGCGTGCAAGGATAATTCTATTAAGTTGTTCTCTGCATTTTAACACATCTGTCGTCTGTGCTTTTGACATGTGAAAATTAAATTAAGAGAACCAAATTAAGTTGCAAGTCTATCATATGTTGATTTTTTTTTTTTTTTTTTTGACTTTCCTCTAAAGCTAAAAGGATTTAAGTTTTGTTTTGAAGGTGGCTTGGAGTTGTTTCCCCAGTAGAAAATCACTGAATCATGTTTGTTCACCCAAAGAACAGTTCATGGCTTCTACCAGCATACTGATACCTTTTCAGAGAGGTAGCTTATAAATGACAGCAAATCAGGTATATGTTGCCTGTTGGGTTGTTCAGATATTGAATGGCAGACCTCTTCTGCCCTTTGGAACAGTGGCCCAATCAGGGTTGCTGTGTACTGCTGTTCATGTGATACATTACACAACTCCAATGGGTACCATTCATGGTACTATTATTCTATGAACAGCACCTTTTGAAGTTTTGCACTACATCAGGAGAAAAGAAAAACAACCCACATGGTGTAGTAGAAAAACATTGGTTTAAGAACTAGGAGAATGCAGTTCCCTATCTGACTTTGCCATTGTTGACCCATGATCATGATGATCTTTTTAAAAAGAATACAAGCATAATCTGGGTCATATAGATGATTACATTATATTAGAAATGGCTGCTTGGGTTTAATGCCTGTTTTTCCTTTTGTTTAAAATCACATCAACAAGAAGTAGACACCTAAAATGATAGCAGTTGACATTTTTAAATAAGTTTTGAGATATAATTTACATAACATAACTTTGCTTACTTAAATAGTTCACTTTAATGATTTTTAGTATATTCACAGAAGTATGTAACCATCATCACAGTCAATTTTAGAACATTTCTTCACCCCAGAAGAAATCTTATACTCTTTAGTAGTCAGTGTCCATTTCCCTCCAACCTTCCTCCCCTTGTACCCTACCCCTTATCCCTAGGCAACTACTGTCTCCATAGACTTGCTTATTCTGGACATTTTATACAAACTGATTCATGCAATATGTAGTCTTTGGTGACTGACTTTCAGTTAACATAAAACTTTCAGGGTTTAACAATGTTATAGCAAATATTAGTACTTCATTCCTTTTTATTGCCAAATAAAATTCTATTGAATGGAAACACCATCTTTTACCTATGCACTCATCAGTTGATGGACATTTGGGTTGACTCCACTTTTTAACTACTATGAATAATGCTGCTCTATGACCATTCATGTGCAAATTATTCCGTAGACCTGTGTTCTCATCCCTCTTTGTTATACACATTAGAGTGGAATTGCTGTGTCAAATGGTAACTCTGTGTTTAAAATTTTGAGACACTACCAGGCTGTTTTCCAAAGTGACTGTGCCATTTTACAATCCAGCCAGCAGTGTATGACAGTTCTAATTTTTCCACAGCCTCACAAACACTAGTTATTATCTGTCTTTTTTATTATAGCCATCCTAGTGTGTAAGTGGCATCTCATTGTGGTTTTTATTTGCATTTCCCTGCTGGCTATTAATGGGCCTATTAGCCATTTGTTTATCACCTTTGAAAAACTGTCTATTCAGCAATCAACTTTTATTAGGATGTATCTCAAACAATTTCTTGAGTGTCCTCAAATTCTTAATAAGTCTGAGACATAATGGCTTTTTCATTTTAGATTTAATATTCTATCATTATTATCATTTTGAGGTACATGATCTGAAAAGGGCATTTGGTCCACAGTCTCTCTCCACATTATACTGTAAGCTGTAAGAAGACAAGTAAGTACAGTTTTTTGTCAAAGTTGAGTTTTTAGTTACTAGTAGAATGTCTTTAATATGAGAGATACTCAAAAATTATTTGATGATAAATGAATGGAGACATCTCTGCTTAAAAGCACTCACCTATTCTAATTGCCTGAGACTATTTGACCTCTTCTAATCCCCAGATTAAGTTTATTCAGAAATTATTAAAAGTAATAGTACAGTCCTAATCACCTGTGACTTAACAAAAAATTATTCTTAACCAAAAATATACTTGATTCAAGAGAAATACCATATATATCAGGCAAAGGAGATGACCCAACTCATACCTTTCAAGACACAGTATTCCATGATTTCTGTTCACTATTACACATTTCATTTTTGTTTACTCAATATTTTTACTATGTCAGTAGGAGCTATTAGCACTCGAAAAATACAAATATCCTGGTGATAACTTTTAAAATCACAGTTTTACTTTTCACTTGTTCCTAGATTCTTAATAAACAGAGGAGGAATTTTCTAGTGAAGTCCCATGAGATTCTCCCTCCTTCTTCCCTCCATCCCTCAATGCCTCCCTGCTAATGTTATTTTTAAAATAAGAACTACCCTAGAGACTTCTAAGCATATGAATACACAGTTAAACATGAAGGATAAAAAGCAAGATTCATTTGTTTTCAGTTCCTCTTCCCCAAAAAACCAAGGGTGACCCTTAAGGAGTGTGGCTACAGGAATGGGTAAGCATTTGTCTACTTCTTTTGTAGTACCTTTCCCATACAAAAGATTTAAATGCTCGCATTTAGCATAACAATGGATGTAATAGATTTCCTTTCTTCTCTGTTCTTGTGTATTTACTGTTTATTTTGCATGATTGCTTACATTTTTTTCCTTTTTGTTTTTTCCTGCTTTGGTGAAGTTGCTGGGCATTTCTTTTCTCTTTTGTTATTTTCAAGTTTTATTTTACATTCCATTACATTAGTGGATATCTCTCATTGTTCATAATAAAATACATTTATCTATTAAACAAAAGTAATTTATAAATAATTTCTCCTTATGATACACTCTATTCAACTCTTCCCAGTTTGCAAGAAGAGATATTTAAAATAGTTTACCATTGCTTCTTACCCCATTTTAATGATTCTTTTTTTCCCTGAGATATTTTAGTACTTTTAATTACAAATTATTATTATTATGTATTTCCAGTCATATGTCCTTTCTATGCCAAGAATCCTTTCTTGGAACTTAAATTATGTTCTCTCAACTGCTATATCATTATCCATTTAGATTTAACTATGCACATTGGAGTTAATTACTCAACCTCTTTCAGTTTTTTTTTTTTTTCCATTATATTGAGTTCTCTGTCCTAATATTTGCAGTCTTGAGAATTTGACATTTTTTAAAATTAAGAATTCTTCTCAGAAAAATTTCCTTTCATTGTTCATTTAATTATGGTTTTTCTTCTAAATGTTCTTTCTCTTCTCTCTCTTTCTCTTTTCCTTTCTGGGCCATCTCTTATCTGTAATTAGTTCTCAAGTTCATCCTCCAAGTCTCTAATCTTCTCCTTAATGTTTTCCAACTTCTTTATTTCTTTTTTTCTTTTATGTTACATTTTATTCTTGGCCTTTCAGGCCACTAATTTGGATTTCAATAATAATTATTCAATTCAGCACAATTTACCATTGAATTTTTTTTTTCATATTTGGAAATGTTTTATATATTTCTCTCAGTGACTAATATAGTTTATAGATAAAAATTCAGGAAAAAATATGACATGGATAATATTATGGACCACATTAACCTAATTGGCACATATAAAAGATTACCTCCAGTGACTGTAAAATATAAATTATTTTTAAGTGTACCTGGAGTATTCACCAAAATAGATCATGTGATGCACTATTAAAACAGCAAAAATATATATCAAAACATTGAAATACTACAGAATATCTTATTTAACTACAATTTTGTGATAAACAGAAAAATCAGATGAAATGAATATTTTCTATGTAAGTATATTAACTAAAACTAAGGAAGAAACATAAACTTGTATAGTCTTATAACAATGCAAGAATTTGGCTCATTAGACAAAATTTTTCCACATATTGGATATTTTGAACTCTGAACACGTATTCAAATAAGAAAGATCCAAAAATAGACTCCACAATTGCCATTTGATTATAAGAGATTTTACACTGTGGAACTATATGGAAACAATATTCTTTTAAATAATTGATGCCAGAACAACTGGGAAATCTTATACTCTTACAGGAAAAAAACTATTTTCTCCCTTATTCAATCCATTTAAGAATCAAATCCAAGTATATCAAAAATTAAATGTAAAAAATAAAAAAGCTCTGGAGAAATGGTTGAGCACCTGATTCCCATATATGAGGTCCCAGGTTTGATCCCCACTACCTCCTAAAAAAACACAAACAAATGAAAAACCATCTCTCATTGGAGAGCAGCTGTAGCTAGTGGTTGAGTGCCTGCTTCCCATGTATGAGGTCTTGGGTTCAATCTTTGGTACCTCAGTTTTGAGGCTCAGAAAAAGTCCAATTCAAGGCATCATCAAGGTGATTCTTTCTTCCCAAAAACTGGGGCTGGCTCATGATGATCTTTGGTCCTTGGCTCCTCTGTCATGTGGCAATGCACAGGCTGACCTCTCCTGGCCTCCCCTTTCCTTCATTGTTCTGCTGACTTCCAACTTCTTCCTGTAGCTTCTCTACCATTGAATTTTATAATTGTATATACTTTTTTCCACATTTTTTTGTGCTAAATTTAAATATCTGCAATTTTTCATGTTTTTTTTTTCTGATGTTGTTAATTTTTTTCCTTTTTTCTAGCAGTTCTATTTCATTAAGAGTTCCTTATTCTGTGTTTTCCTGCTGATGTTTTCCTCTATCTAGTGGTTGTTTTTGTTTGTTTGTTTGCTTCCTTCTTGTTTCTGAGGTTGAGCTTCTAGAGTACATTAAACCATGGCAGTCTAATAGTTTCCTGGGTGGTCTGTGTGGAGTCTGTGAGTCAGTCAGCCAATTTCCAGGCTCCTTCTAGAGTCTAGAGCCCTGGAGGATGCTTCTCTGCTTGCTGACTTTTTTATTTACAAAGACTGGTGTTCTCCATTTTACTGATAAAAGAGGTTTCCATGTAATTCTTTAAATCCTTGTAGAGATTCTCTGGTCCAAGGAGTCAAGGCAATCCTTCAAGACACATTACTTGGCCAGGGGCAGCTCTTTCTCGTTTTACTCTGCCAGACCTCAGCAGATGGAAGTCTCTTCAGAATTCACTCCAAGGTTATCTGCAGAACTTTGCCAGGTTTTCACCCATTCCAGATCTCTCCTTGAAAACTCACTATAGCTAGCAGAATTGACTCTTTTCCTTGAAGTACCAGATTAGTTTCGGAGATGATTAGTTGAATTAGACTTCAAGGGCAAAGGCAACAGAGATAATTCCAGATTGTCATTTTATCAGAATCTCCTTCTGTCCTTCAGCTCTTCAGAATAAATTATTCATATAGGAAGTTAAATGTGTTTTCCATTGATAAACTTTCTCTTCATTTCTGAGAACCAGTGAGTTATATTCATCACTAATATGTTTCTTTTGCAGTGAAGAATCCCAGTCAATTTTCTACTTTTGAATAGAGTTGAGTTCTGAGAGAAAGCTTGTCTTTTTTTTTCATTTACTTGGAAATGTCAACGTGACTACACTGTCTATGGCAAGGGCTGTGCTCACTGAAGACAAAAACTAACTTAAGAATGACTCAGTCATACAGATGCCAATATATCCACATGACTACCACATTTGCAAGCTCCACTTGGCTACTGAATATCTGGTTTGAGTCTTTTTTCAATGTTAGACAAGAATGGTTATAGGTAAAAAATCAGTTATTACAAATAAATAGATGCTGGCACGGATTTATTTTCTCACAAAGCATACATTTATTGAGTATGTGTAGTAGAACTGCATTGTCCTTGGAGATTATGTTTGGGAGGAGATGAGCAAAGAGGACAGTGAAAGTGGTAGGTGCCATGGACTCTGCTCCCAAGGACCCCACACATCTAATTAGAATACATTATAAAGAAAGGCATATTTGTGATAATGCTAATCAAGTCTATGTTATTTAAGTAACAAAAATAACCAGCACATACAGATTATTAAATATGTGCCAACCACTGTGCTTGATGTTTTATATGCATTATCTCATTTTATCCCCATTCTTACATCTTACATATTATATACTATCTGTAATGGTTAATTTCATGTGTCAACTTGGCTAGGTTATGGTGTCCAGTTATTTGGTCAAGCAAGCACTGCCTGATTGTTACTGTGATGGTATTTCATAGACAGATTTAAATCAATAATCAGTTGATTGCACCTATGGCTGATTGAGTCTACACTCAGCAAAGGAGATTGCCCTTAGCAATGAGAGAAGTCTCCTCATCCAATCAGTTAAAGGTCTTAAAGAAAGAACTGATCATTTCAGCAGTCAGAAGGAAGAATTTCTATCTCTACATCAGCCAGCCAGCTTTCCCTGGGGAACTCATCATCACCTTCATCAGAGTTCCATACTTGTGGCTTCTTCTGGGGAATTCAATGTCACCATTGTGTTCCCAACGTGCAGCTTACTCTTAAGAATTTGGACGTATGAATCCCAAGCTAGCGTGAGTTTAATTCCTCTGAAAAAACCTTAATATCCTGTACATTCTGTTTTTCTGGAGAACCCTGACTAATACACTATTATTATCACTATTTTATACATGAGAAAAGTGAGGGTTAGACAGGTGTGTGTGTGTATGTCTATAGAGATGAATGTATATGTGTATACTTTTTTTTTTTAAACAATTCACTGTATGAAAATTGTTGGGGGACGATATCTAGACTGTTATCTCTATTGAAACTGGTAAAGAAGCTATCCATTTGATCTTTAAAATATGTTCAATTTGCTCAAATTAAACCATGGAATATATATATATCTAAACTCAGTTTATCTTACTGAGAATAGAAATAGTCTGTATCACTGATCTCACAGAAGATGTCAGCATCAGCACTCAGAACATTTCTGTCCAGTATGATTGATTTATGGCCTGAAGCCCAGCCTACATTTCATTAATAGCTGACATTTCTTTAGAACTGCATATATATGTCATTCCCAATGAAACAAGCAAAACATTAATGACTTCTTGACAGTAGAAAAAGAGACTATTGACAGTATTTACATTTTATTTACTACCTATGGGGTTTATCCTCAAATATTGGATTGTCTTTTCCACTGTTGATACTTGATTTCACAACTTCTTATGTTCACCTAACAGGAGCCTCAAGAACAATCTTTGTGATGCCTAAAGGGTATTAAAATTGAATTGTCAAGAACATTAATGAGGTTAATTTAGGGAAAAAAATTGTCTAACTTTTTGTTTTTAAAGCAACAACCATCCTTCCCTCATCTTTAAATGACATCTCATATGGAATTCTGTGGTGGTTTTAAAAAATGTGTCCACAAATTCTTCAATACTCCTTCCTCCAAAAGGTAGAGTCTATTTCTCCTTGCTTTGAGTGTAGACTGAACTTATTGACTCACTTCTAACAAAGAATATGTCAGACGTTATGGTGAGTAACTAGCTCAAATAGGCATTGTAGATTTTTTCTTGCTATCTCTTAGATTGCTCACAGTGGGGGAAGTTACCTGCCATGTTGTGAAGACCCTCAGGCAGCCATAAAGAGATCTCCCTGGGGAGGTCTAAGACTTCCAGCTAACAGCCATGTGAATGAGCCACCATGGAAGCAGATGATTGCAGATCTGGCAGACATCTTAACTGCAACCTCAGAACTCAGAGTTTGTATGGGAACAGTTAAGCTGCTCCTAGACTTCTGGCTCTCAAAATTGTGGAAAAATAGTTGTTTTTTTCCCTCCAGTGGCTACATTTTGAGACAAGTTGTTATGCAACAATGGATAACTGATAAAAGCACTAATATTTAAAATAGTTTTAAATGGAACAACTAATTTTAAAGAGGGATACGGAGGAACCAGAAGGAACTGGATCCTCTAAGCCTTTCCCTCACCCCTAGCTGTGGTCTGTGAAACACCTCAGCATGACTGTAAAAATTCATGGAACAAAGATTGTGACCCATTGGAATAGAAGCCACTTCTGTGTTCTTGAGGTAATTCGATTTGATACTATTTGCTGAGTAATTAATTTCTTCCTACAAGGAAAAGAAAGAGAGCCTTGTTCTACCACATCATAGCTTCCCTAACTCATCCTGTAAGAGACAAGAAGAAAGTAACTACAGTCTGAAGAGATATATCATTTTTTTCCCGGTTCCTGAATATGGAGAGAAGCTGTTGGATATTCTGCATACTGTGTGTAGTGTACATTGGATGTATTGATGTGTGTTATACGTATGTAAAAACTCCTAATTATGCTCTGTGAAAGGAATTTTGGTGTAGCAAGACCATGGTTCAAATACAGGATATGCCACTATCCAGTTACATGACCTTTGTAAAATTATTCATTCTTTGGGAGGATAAATTTACTTAACTATAAAATAAGTATAATATTTCTATCTTAAAGAACTGTGAAGATTACACAAAATGTTTTTTGGCAATATATATGTGTGTTTATGCCTTAGCACAATTTCTTTCCATCACAAAGTTAATACATATTATTTGTCTCTTGTTTTCTTCTTTATCAAGCTATAGTTTTCAACTTTTTCTTAATAACAACAATATCATATAAAATAGTAATTCATTTTATTCTCTCTTTCTTTTGTTTTCTTAAAAATTATATCTGCTTAATGATAATATAAATTAGATTCAGATACATGCAGAAATCATATTAGCTGATACTTTTGATTATTTATATTTTCTTTCTTTTCCATGTTTTATTATTTCTATTTCTCTTTAAATTACATGTATATATGGTGAGTTTTTTTGTTGTTGTTGTTAAAAATTTATTTTACTTATTTCTCCTCACCCCCTTGTTGTTTGCATTTGCTGTATCTGCTTGTTGTGTGCTGGTCTTGTTTTCAGGAGGCACCAGGAACTGAACCCAGGACCTCTGATATGGGAGGGAAGCACCTAATCACCTGAGCCACCTCCGCTCCCTGCTTTGTTGTGTCTCTCATTATGTTTTCCTCGTGTCTGTTGTTGCATCATCTTGTTGCATCATCTTGTCGTTCCTGCCCATGGCGTCAGCTCTCTGTCTTGCTTGTCTTCTTTAGGAGGCACCAGGCACTGACACTGGGACCTCCCATGTGGTAGGTGGAAGTTCAATCGCTTGAGCCCATCCACTTCCCTGGTGGTTTTTTTCAGTAAGCTGAATCAAATACTTTCTGGAAGTATGCAAGATATTAAAATAATTAAATTATAAAATTTTATAATACAAATTTGGTTTTCCAGGTTCAAAAGTCAGTCATAATAATAGAAAAGAAACTGTAAATCACAAACCCTGACCATTTAAGATCCTTCATGACGTGGCATATTTTCTTGAGCATACTCAGTGGCTGAGCATGAGAACTATATATGACCTCCATGAGGTTCTCATAGGCTTCAGAATAATGCATTTATATAAAACTTTCTCTATTACTATTGGGGACTCTAAGAAATATTCTATTAATTTTTTTTTTAGTTGACGACTATTCACACGTTAGGATGCTCTGACTTGATACCTCAGAGATATAACATGAATCAATCCAAATTTGAGTAAAATGAGGTGGTCCCAGAGACTTCAAATATCTATCCTCCTCTATTCTTCTGTGAAGATTTAATGTTCTCTATCCAAAGTTAGACCACAAAACCTGTGGTCTAACTTAATAAAATTTCTATACTTCCTTTTATGGCCATCCATTTATTTCAGAATGCATTTGCTAGAGATATTTTCATGGAGTATAAATAGGGAGAAATGTGAACATCTAGATTGCCCTAGGTCTTTGTGACAGTTTGAACGTTTTTTTGGATCTCAGAAAACATCAGGTTCTTGAAGCTAATCCATTCTTGTGGGTGTGGGACCCTTTGATTGGATTGGATTCAGCTGTGGGGGTGCTTTTAGGTGGATTACTTCAGTGAGGCATGACCCAGGGTGGATCTTGGTCCTCTTGCTGTAATCCTTTATAATGGGAGAAATAGGTAAAAACACACACAGAAAAAGTGGCAGTGACAGAGAAACCTCGAGAGGCTGAGGTCCCAGATGCCAGAGGCTGGGATTCACAGAACACAGAGGCACAGAAAGAGGCCTCCGAGAGGCTAAGAGAGGGGCATGGAGGAGAAGGGAGAGATGAGCCATATGCCTGATCACCCACAGCTGAGCTCGGGAAGAAAGTATCTTTAGATGCCTCCACCTTGTGCCTGATCACCAGTAGCCTAACTTCAGTGACGCAGCATCTCTGATGATGCCTTGCTTTGGAAATTTTCACAGCCTGTAAGAAGTCTAAGCTTTTAACCTAAAAAATTCCCATTATAAAAGCCAACACATTTTCTGGTATATTGCTCCCAGCAGCCTTGAGCCAACTAAAATAGTCATATATAAAATTGAGGTAATTTTTGTCATTCAATATAGAGAAGTCTAACCAAGTCCCATTTGGTAGTGTTTTAAGTGATTACATATTACAAATAATACAAGCTCTTGTTTAAGACAAACTTCCAAATCTCCTGGACCCTGTGTTACATAGGCTGAAAATCTTCCAAATTTGTCAAAATACATCAACCTAGAGATTCAAGAAGCTCAGCAAATAACAAAGAGGATAAACCCAAAGCAACACATGCCAAGACACATCCTAGTAAAATTTCTGAAAACTAAAGACAAACTAAAACTCTTTAAAGCAGTGAGAAAAACAATGGCTTGCCTATAGAGAAGCAACAATTCGGATGTCAGTGGGTTTCTAACCAGAAACTATAGATGTCAGAAAGTATGGTGATTTTCAAATGCGGTACGAAAAGCACTGTCAACTCAGAATCTTAGACCCAGTGAAAATATCCTTCAGAATGAAGTAGAAATCAAGGTATTCTCAGATGAGGGAAAACTAAGAGAATTTGGCTCTATCAGATCTACCCTAAAAGAATGGCTAAGGAAAGATGTATAAACAGAAAGGAAATGGAAAGTAAGGAATGTTGGAAGAACAAGAATGGAAAAAGAGCATAGTAAGCAAAAATATGTGTAAATACTTCTCTTGAGTTTTCTAAATTAAGATTAATGATTGAAGCAAAAATTGTAACACCTTCTGATGCAGTTACGAATGTATATAGAGGAAATATTTAAGGCAATTATACTATAAATGGAGATTAAAGGGACTGATGACTCAAACTTATAAAATTATGACACAAGTAGATTTTGTTATATATTTAGCAATAACTAGAGAAACTGTCAAAAAGTTATACAAAAAGATATACTCAAAAATATAAATTTTTAAAAAATGGAATTCTAAAAATTGTTCAAGTAATTCACAGGAAGGTGGAATAATTTGCATAGTCCTATAAATATTAAGGAATTTAAATTTGAAAGAAAAATCTATACAAAAGAAAAGTCTCTAAATATCTTTAAAAATATATGTGTTAAAAAAAAAGAGAAATCTCCAGCCCCAGTTGGTTTCACTGGAAAAAGTCATCAAACATTCAAGGAAGAATTAACACCAATTCTATACAATCTGTTCCAGAAATTAGAAGAGAAGTAAACCCTTCCCAATTCATTTTATAAAGCTAATACCCTGACACCAAAACCAGACAGAGACAGTATTTAAAAAATAAATCAATAAACTAAAGGCCAATATCCTTCATAAATAAGATACAAAAAATCCCCAACAAAATATTGCTAAATAGAATTTAGCAATACATAAAAAGAATTATCTGCCATGACCATGTGGGGATTATTCCAGGGATGCAAGCTTGCTTCAATATTTGAAAGTCAATGTAATCCACCATATTAATAAGCTACAGAAAAAAAAAAAATCACAAGATAATATCAATTAATGCAGTAAAAGCATTTGACTGAATTCAACACTCAATTCATGATAAAAAAAAAAAAATCTCTCAGAGAAAGAAGGAAAAGAGAGAACTTCCTCAACTTGATAAAGAGTATATACAAAAAACCAACAGCTAATATGTTACTTAATGGTGAAAGTCTGAACAATTTCCCCCAATGTCAGGAACAAGGCAAGTATATCTGCTTTCATTATTCTTATCCAACATAGTGCTGGAAATTCTAGCCAGTGCAATAAGGAAGAAAAGGTAAGAAAAAGCACACAGATTGGAAAAGAAAACATATAATTGTCCCCATTTGCAGATATGATTGTCTATATATAATATTCCAAACGATCTACAAAAACCCTTATAAGTAACGAGTGAGTTCAGCAATACCACAGGATATAAGATAAAAAAAAACTCAATTGTATTTCTATATACTAACAATGAGAATTGGGACCCTGGAATTAGAAATGCAGTACCTTTTATAATCACTCAAAATTCTTAGGTATAAATCTAACAGGACACGTACAGTACTTGTATGCTGAAAACTACAAAACACTGATGACATAAATCAAAGAAGTTTTAAATAAATGGAGAACTATACTGTATTCACTGATTGGAAGATGCAACATAGTCAAAATGTCAATTCTCCCCAAATTGATGTACAAGTTTAATGCAATTCCTATAAAAAATACCAGCATGTTATATTGTACCTATAGAAAAAGTTATTCTAAAGTTTAATAGAAAGACAAAGGAACTAAGCAAACATTTTTTTTAAAAAAAAGAAAAATAAAATGGGAAATATCATTCTACCTGGTTTCAAGTCTTATTAAATATCTGCAGTAACCAAGACTCCATGCTTTAGGCAGGGAACTAGAAACAGAAATCAATGTAACAGAATAGAAAACCCAGAAATAGAACCATTCAAATATGCCCGGCTGATTTTTTTAACTTTATATTTTGAAATACTTTTAAACTTACAGGGCAGTTTAAAAAATGAGACAAAACCCATACAGAGAAGTCCAAATCCCCTCAGATACCCAGATCTACCAATTCCAATATTTTTTTGCCATATTTGCTATATCATTTTACCTTTCTACTTTCCTCCCTCCCTCCCTCCCTCCCTCCCTCCCTTCCTTCCTTCCTTTCCTCCCATCTGACTGTTTATCAGTCCATTTTCTGAACACCTAGGTGCAGGCTGTATTCCTCATGCTCACTGAACACTTAATATCACCATGTATCCTAAGAACAAGGATAAGATATTAACTTATGTACCCACCTTAAAGGCAGTTATTTAAGTTCAAAAAAGTTAACATTGATATAAAGCTTACAGTCCATAATCCAATTTTTAAATATGTCCCAATAATGGTCTTTTAAACCTTTTCTCCTCCCTTATTAGATCCCATCTAGGATTACATATTGCATTTCATTGTTACTGTCTCTTTAGTTGAACATTTAAAAAAATTTTTAAGAACATATATTCACTGCATATTTTCCAGTATCAACCACTCCCAAGCATACCACGCAATGGGATAAATCTCATTCATAATGGTGTGGTACCTTTACTGTCTTCCATTACCAAAACTTTCCCATTTCCCTAACCAGAAACCCTACATTCATTATGCTTCATCAAAATTAAAAAACATTTTCTTTTAGAAAGACTTTGTTAAGAGCATGAAAAGACAAGATACAGACTGGTAGAATACATTTCCAAACCACAAATCTGACAAAGAACTTATATCTAAATTATATAAGAATCTCTCAAAGCTGAAAAGCATACAATCCAATTAGAAATTGGGCAAAATACACAAAGAGACATTTTACTGCAAAGGATTTACAGATGATAAATAGGCACATGAAAAGATACTCCATAAAATTACTCATGGAAAATGCAAATTAAAACTGCAGTGGAGTCTTATATGTATCAGAATAACTAAAATAAAAAAATAGTGATAAAACCAAATGCTTGTGAGAATGCTGTGAAACTGGATCACTCAAATGGTACAACTACTCTTGAAAATAGTTTGGCAGTTCTTGAATAACTAAGCATGCAAATATCAGATGACCCAGCAATTGTACACCTTGGCATTTATCCTGGAGAAATAAAAAACTCCTGATGACACAAAAAACCTGTACATAAATGTTTATAGCAGCTCTATTCATATTAGCAAAAACTTGGAGTCAAGCCAGATGTCCTTCAATGGGTGAGTTGTTCAACAAAGTGTAGTAAGTGCATATCATGGAATACTACTCAGCACTAAAAAAGGAGTGAACTTTTGCAGCAACCAGAATGAATCTCCAGAGAGAATTAAACTGAGTGAAAAAAAGCCAATCCTAAAAAGTTTTATTCTGTATGATTCAAATTATATTACATTACTGATATGACAAAGCTATAGAAATGGAGAGCAAATTTAGTGATTACCAAGGGTTAAAGAAGAGGTGGGGATGGGAGGGAAGTGGGTGTGGCTATAAAAGGGAACATGAAGAATCCTTGCGTTGGCAGTGCTCTGTATCTTTTAACTGTATCAGTGTAACTATCCTGGTTGGGATAATTATTGTATTACAGTTTTGCAAGATATTGCCACAGGGTTAAACTGGGTAAAGGCTATGTGGGATCACGCTACTGTTTCTTAAAACGTCATGTGAATCAAAATAAAAGTTTACTTACGAAAAGAAAAAAACCCAGATTATACTTTCATGTCTATCCACAGCCAAATGTGTAAATATACTTATGTAACTCAAAAAATATAGCCAGGAATATTTCTCTGTGATAAGTAAGAATTGACTATAATAAATATTGAACAATAACATTTAAATCGTGGACAAAATTTAAAACTTTTTTAGAGCTGCAAGTCTACATGTGATTGCTCCAATCATGGTCTTGTTTAGGAAAGATTTTAGCATCAAGATGGCTAAAAATGAAGTCACAACTTTGATACTCACAGCAGCCCTGAAGGCATATTATACCCAATGTACAAGATTACTACATTGTACCTTTAAAATAATTAAAGCTTTTATAGAATAGAGGGAATTTAATACATATTGCTTTGCCTTGAGTAAATTGGATCTGGATTGTCACAGGGTTGCTTTAAAATTTTTATTTTTATTTTTTAGATTGTTTACCTTCTGTGCTTCCAGGAAAGTTGAGGCTAATTTATGTTAAAGGCTTTTCTATTGATTCTTAATTTATTTGGAGAGCATCTCCCTGTCTTGAAAACCCTGCTAATTCATTATTCACACTGGCAAAATGATTCCCATATAACGATTTACTCTGAGCACAATTTTAAAGTTATTTTAGGCTCTTTTGAGTCAATGTCCACCTATATTATATATTATATATAAATATATATCTACATTTATATTCTCAAAAGAGTTGTCATTCTAGTCTAAAATCTGTATGTCTGATGGCAGGGCAAACTCATATGTCATATGGAACTTCAATAATGACTTGTTGGCTCCTATTGACTCTCCATCAGCAAAAATTAGATACTCCTTAAAAACAGCTCCCCCAAAGTAGGTTGCGTTTTTGTCGAGTAAAAGCTAACTTGGCTTCCTGCGAATATTGTACTTCTTCCAAGGTTGAGATCTTTGCTGGAACTAAATCTCAGATCCTGTGTGCTGCTACGAGCCTTCCTGGGCACTGACCGTCTGGGGCTCCACCAACTGTCAAGTGACTTCTCTCTTTACCCCACTTTGCTCACAGTACCTGCTCTTGAGTCCACCTGTCGTGCACACACCCTGTCCCACTGCAGGCTTCTCTCAGTCTTTTGAGTCTTGCTGACCTGCTGCTGATGGCACTTTAGTCTTAACGGAAACCAGGCGCTTATTACCCCAGGACTTGCAGGGTTATTCCTTGTTTAGGTGTTGAATTGGATTGTGCAATGAGGCATTGCATATTTTGAGGTCAAGCAAATTTTTAAAGGAGAATTTAAGTATAAAAATATATAAAGTGATTTATTAATTTTGGAATGAGTGAGGGCTCAATAATTATTTGCTTACTGGAATATTTTCTGTATTTTTATATTGAACCAAGAGCTCAATTATAGATAGGTCAAATTGTACAAATCAAGTATTGAAAATAAATACAGAGGCATAGCATAAAGGATGGACAGGGGAAAATTTGGCATCCAACCAAACAAAGCTGTAACTTATAATGAATTGGTCCTTTTAACATTCTTCCCTATCAATTACTGCCACAGAATCACATTACCATAAAGCAAACTTTGTTTCTGTTTTACCTGTAGTTTTAAGGTCATATATCTTTTTGTCTTCTTAGTTTTGGCTTAACTTTGTTATTTCTAACATAGTTTATACATAATTATAATCAGTAAAATCTTGAAGCAATAGTAGTTATGTTCAGGGTGTTCTTACAATAATCATTTTTTTAATCTTCAGAGTAAAAACAAATTCAGGTCAGAGGATAAGGAGATACAAAAAAGTTTATTTCAATGGAGACTTATAAAATTATTTTATTTGAAATGGTCTATTGCAAAAACATATTTTTTTGCGGTAGCCCATTGGAACACAAAAGTGCTTTAAGTTGGATTCTTTCCCTTTATTAGTACTTTGTCTGATCTAGATATAGTAGATAAACATAAAACTCGCCATGGGCGCTTGTTGTCACCATAGCAACCAGATTGCAGTTTCCAATATCTGTGTAATGAAGTGCTGACATGTTTTCAGCACACGGTGCTAAGTGGAGGATTGTTTCACTAATTAGGTGGCAAAAAAAAATCCATTTCTTCATTATTAACGATGTTACAAATTATGTAGTAGACAAACATGAAAAACTTTCTTTACTAGTCCTTTATGTGTTTTAGGGAGAGGTAAAAATGCTAGAAGTCATTTTCAGTGCTTTGGTTACCTAGTAAGAAAAGCTTAAGACTCTGGGAACAGCTTAGTCCCTAACAGCGGATGGGTTCTGTGCTTTGTTGTTTGTTAAGTTAGCCTTGTTAGCATCCAGGCTCAAAAGGATGATAGTTGGAGCTTGATGTTATTTGCTTTGATGGCAGATAACCAAGATGGATTGTAAATGTTTCTTAATTTTATTGCCATCTAAAGTTTACTGGATTTTCAGAGGCCTGTGCTATCTTTTAAACTAAATGACTTTTCATTTATTAAGCATGTTTTGATTAATGGGACATCCTGGTTAATTGGGAGTATTGATTAATAATATAATTACTGTACCTAAGGGATGAAATAAATACCATTCTAGCCTTATAATTGAGAGGAACTCACGGTACATATGGACATGGAAATAGTTCTTATGAAACAATTCCAAATGCCATAAGGACAAGGGCTTCTTAATTCATAATTAAAGCCTAGACTGTAGGTTACTAGGAGATGGGATGAGGACTGACAAGGGGTACTTATGCTTAATGAATGTAGAATTTTCGAAAGCTTAACTGTAAAATTGTGAAAATGGATAGAATTGATGGTAACACATTCTAGTGTGGTTTATAAATGGGATTGTGGCTGAAAGGATAGTTTAGGGATATAAATGTCAATCGAAAAGAAAGTTAGAGAATAATCTAGGGACCAAATAAAATAATGAATACAGAGGTGGATGAGGATTATGGTTAATAATACAAATACAAGAATGTTCTTCTATGAACTAGAGCAAATGTACATCACTATTACACGGTGGTAAGAATATAGTGATGCATAGGAAAAATATAATTAATGTAACTATGGACTATAGTTGACAGTAATATTGTAATATTCTTGCATCAAATGTCAAAGAAGGTTCTAGATCAACCCTAATGGTCTATAATAAAGGTATGGGTTTTTTTCCTTTTGGACTAAGGAAAATGTTCAAAGGTTTACTGGGGCGATGACTGCACAACTCTAATGAAAGTGAGAGCCATTTAGTGTACACTTTGGATAGAATGTACAAGGCATGGGACTACACAACACAGTGAACCATATGGTGGAAGATGGACTGTGGTTAAGAGTACAAATATGAGAGTGTTTTCTCATGAACTATAACAAATGTACAATACTAATACATAGTGTTAATAATAGGGGGTGTATGGAAAAAATATATCAAGCCTATGCTGTGGACTCTAGTGGCAATAGTCTAATCATATTCTTTCATAATCTGTAACAAATGTTCCACAACAATGTAAGGTGTTGGTGGAGGAGTGCTGTATGGGAATCTTGAACATTTTGCATGATTGTTTATTAAGCTCACAACTTTTCTTAAAAAAATTTAAAAAATAAAAATTAATAGTAGTCATCGAAATGAAATGAAATGATACAGGACAGGATATATTTGCTGAAATGATATGGGATATGCACACAAGCTGAAATAATATGGAACAAACTGTTTATGGTCAAGTGATAGGGGACAGGTTTAGAAATTCAGGAAAGGAGAGATCATTTCAAAATGGATTGATTGTATACATTTTTATGAAGGAGAAGAGGATTTCATTGAACAGAAAAGAGTTTAGGATGATATTTGTGAGGTTACAATGACCTAGAGAATAAGAAACAGGGAGTAAGCACAATTTGAATGGTCAATGTCAGATACAGGACAGTTTGGTTGACATGCGAGGTAACATAGGTTATTTAGGTCTTCTCCTTCCTCTATACAGATTTGGGACCATCTGGCTACCACATGTTCCACCCCAGGGTTAAATATGCTCTTCTGGATCTCTAGGTGTATAAGATCCTCTCCTCTAACATGCTAAGGAGTCTTACTTGAAGGTATGGGCTTAGATAAAGAGGATGACCTTACCAAATACAAAAGGACCATTTTTGTTCAAAGTGTATTCTCAAGGGTGGGTCACAACCCCGTTAGTGTCTCTCCACCAAATTTCTCTGCACATACAATGGACTTCTTAGGTAGTATAGAGTCTGTGAGTTATTTCCAGTATCCCAAATCCCCCAGTGGAAACCACATATTATCTACTCTCAGACTATATCTGCATAAAATATTAAAATAAAATCCAAATATCCTTCAGTTTAGCTCATGCTGACCGGAGGTACTTATATAGAGTCCTATATGTATTTGCGGTTCCAAAACTTCATAATACATGTAGTTTTCAAAGATATTTTACAAAAGCATAAGTTTCATTACCTAGAAAAGGCAATAAAAGGGATATATGGTGGCAAAATTTGGGGAATTATTGATTTAGTCATTCATTAATTCATTCAAATACTTAGAGCCAAAAAAATGTGGTAACCCGCTTGTCCATGCCAGGCACTTTGGATGGCATTGAATACACAAATATGAATAAATGAAAGTCCCTGCTACCAATGAGCTTTTTAAGAAAACTGACTCTCATTGCTGAATCTTAGAATCATTCAGATTTTTCCATGCTTTCTTCATGACACTGCTTTGGGTTTATCTCTGAAGGAAAAAGGAAGAAAAATTATTGAAAAATATTTGTCATTAATTATTCTTTTCAGATGCAATATTAAGAAGCATTAAGAGCCATTGCCAGGGTCCCTACTAGGTGATGTATTTAACTAACAGGACTTGTGTATTTTCAATGAAAGTTGCCCCCCTCCCTAAAGCAGCCCAATTGGGTGTAAATGATAATCATTTTCTTCAAGGAGATAAAGGAAGGGTCCCCATAATGCATGTGTGTATGCCCATGTACTCCATGCCATACAGCTGCTTTAACATGGTTACCCCATTAAAAGAGGTAGATTTTGGCTGGACCAGCCAACCTGCAAAAGCCTCACAGACAATTGAATAATTATTCTTCAGCTATACATCGTATCTTGTTTAAAACAGTGTTGTGCGCCTGTAGGAATCTATGTTAAAAATCAGCAAATTCTTCAGGCTTGAAAATCCTATACTCTTTTCTCCTATGCTTTGTTTTCTCTTCTTTTTATCAAAATGAGTGTGACAAGTACTTAGACATGAACATTTAAAAATACCTTTTATCATATCAATTAATCCACTTTATTTCAAGAGCAAGTTTTCCAATTTTGAAAAATTAATTGCCCATTGTTCCTATTCTAAAATGATAAATGCAAGTAGCAATAAAACTACCATTGCTTACACAGCATGAAAAGGCCTTGTGATACATTCCTGGTATCTATGCCATTGAACCGCTCTCAAGAGCTCTGATCAGTTAGACTGCTTTCAAAACCAACTATTATAGAACCCAGCCAATGGTGACTTCCATATTAAAGGTAGTTATTCATCTCACATAACAAGAAGCCTGATGGTAGATGGTTTCAAGGTTGGTTCAGTGGCAATCATTGGGTCAGCATCTCTGGGATTCTCTTCGCCTTTTCTCTATTGTTAGAGGATGGCTGCCACAGTATTCTTCCTGAGTTCCTTATAGGGCAGAATCTCACACAGGAAGTAAGGTGGGTGGATGTAAAAGGGTTTTATCCTTGTGTGCATCTTTTCAAGGAAGAAAAGCTTTCCCAGAAGCCCATTTTAGTTCTACCTTGCTTTCATTAGCCAGAACTGAACCTCCTGCCTACCATATCACCAATTTCAAGCAAGGGACATAGAAATTTCATAATTTGCTTGGACAATCATAATTCACTGCACAGGGATTGGGCATATCGCTACTTTAAGAAAGCTGGAATTCTTTTAGCAAGAAAGAAAGGGGAAATGGATGTTATGTTACATAGGCAACTAAGAATGTCTGCTACAGGACTCTGATCTAAGCACATGTCTTTCTTCAATTGTTAGATTTTCAGTTCTATATGAATATGCAGCACCGTTTGCAAATTATATTTGTATATTTCACATTTTTAGAAGGAGTTTGCACCCAGGTTGTCTCATTTGTTCCTCCTAGCACTCTGAGAGGAAAGTAGAATAAGTATCATTATCAGGAAAATGAGGAAATTTAAGTTTAAATGGCTAAAACAACTTGTTCAGGACTGCACATCTAAAAAAATATGATCATGACTTTAATCTAGGTCTTCTCATTGTTATCTGGAGCTCCTTTTTAATAAATTCCATCAGAGTCTCCTTCTATAGTAACCAAAGTAACTTGTCTCCACCATGATCATGCTGTGGATAGTGAAGGAAATGGTTGACTTTTTCTCCAACCTCATGCTTCCAGAGTATTATGAGACTATAAACAAAGATATTTATAGCTCTGTGTGGCCATCAGCCCTTCATTAATTAATTAAAGAATAATTTATTAAGCATCTATTCTATGAAGCACTTTGCTAAGTTATGAGGATAGCCTAGCAAGCAAAACATTCATGGTCACTGGAGCTTAGAGTACATAAATGGTGACAGAACATTAAATCATCTATCACATTAAAGTGTGTTACAGACTCTGTAAGGGATGTAGACAGTGCTTTGGAAGTACTTAGTCAAATCACCAAATTAAGTCATTGGGAAAGGTGAAGGTGCCGAAAATTTTCCAGAGGAATTACAACTTAATCTGGTACTCAAAGGTTAAAAAGAAGGAAAAGACAGTGTTCAAAATGCAGTCGTTTACTCAGCCAATATTTCTCAATGCATTTCTTTTAACAGCTTTAGTAAGATATAATTTACATACCCATTTAAGTTGTACAACTTAATATCTTTTATATATTCACTGAGTTGTGCATCCATCACCACAATCAATTTTAGAACATTTTTATTAGCCTAAAAAGAAGTCCTACACCCATTAGCCATGATCCCCCACCCAATCCATCCATTCATCCTACTCCCAGCCCTAAGCAATCTCTAATCTAGTTTCTGTTTCTATAGATTTGCCTGTTCTGGCTATATATGGAATAATGCATATGCAGTCCTTTATGACGGGCTTCTTTCACTTGGCATAACATTTTCAAGGTTCATCCATATTGTTGGATGAACCAGAACTTCATTTCTTTTTATTGCTGAGTAACATTTCATTGTATGGCTATACCTACCACATTTTATTCATAAATTCATCACCTAATGGACTTTTGGGGTGTTCCCACTTTTTGACAGTCATGAATAATGCTGCTATGAACACTCATGTACATTTTTTTGCATGAACATATGTTTTCATTTCTCTTAGTTATGTACCTAGCAATGGAATTGCTGGATCATATATTAACTCTATGTTTAACCATTTGAGGAACTGGTAGACTGTTTTGCAAAGCAGCTACACCATTCTACATTCCCACTAGCAGAGTAGGAGAATTATACTTTCTCCATATTCTTGCCACACGTGTGATTATTTGTCTTTTGATTATAGCCAGTCTAGGGTTTGCTAAGTGGTATTCCATTGCAGTTTTGATTTGCATTTCCCTGATGGCTAATGAATGATCCTGGGCATCCTTTTGTGTGCCTAATGGCCATCTGTATACCTTCTTTGGAGAAATATCTATTTAGATCTTTTGCCCATTTTTATTAGGGTTATATGTCTTTCTATTATTGAGTCATAATAGTTTTTTAAATATTCTAAATACAAATCCTTTATCAGATATAAGATTTGCAATTTTTTCTCTTGTTCAGTGAGTTGTCTTTTTATTATTATTATTATTATTATTATTTTTAAAGATTTATTTATTTATTTATTTATCCCCCCCTTGCTGCCTGCGCTGCCGCGTCCATTCACTGCGTGTCCTCTCCGTGTCCGCTCATCTCCCCCTTGCTGCGAGGTCCCGCCGCACCAGCCCACGGCGCCGCGCGAGCCGGCCCGCCCTCACAAGGAGGCGCCGGGAAGCGAACC
>JAQZBX010030642.1:0-26673 GCA_029593785.1 Cabassous unicinctus | reverse complement strand
ACTTATTGTTTATGTATGTTCATATATGTATAATATTCCTCAAATCATTTTAAATGAATAAAATTCATTAAAGCTAAAAATTTTCATTACATTAAAAGTGAAGGGAATGTTTTTAATCTTATAGGATACATCTCCCAAAACCCAAACAAACAAAAACAAGCACATCATTTCTTAAACCTGAGTATACTACTACAGGAACTATGTTCAAAGATATAATCACTATATACTTGAGGAAAAATGAATGACTACATGAAGACACTAAAAATCAACTATCAAACAAAGAGGTTCTTGAGGAAGTTGATGATTGGAGGAATGGGATATCAATGAGTTTCCCAGTATTACATCTTGCAGCAAGATGGAAATATTGAACCTACGTAATGTGGAGAAACTACACTTAACAATATTACATTCAGTTTAAGGCTTAAAATATATGTAAGACTGGCCTCTTGATAAGATTATTTGAAATATATGCAAACATATATATTGATAATAAATTTGAAATAGTACAGATATATAGTGTAGACACAAAATAAAACTGATTTGCCTATATGGTTGTGTGCCTGTCACACAGGATACATCTGAAGACATTGATGTACAGCCCCATACTAAGGGTATTTTGCATCATGATAGACGAAAGAATGCAAAATTTATATACACCTACCATTATAGCTTCCAGATATATAATCCCTAACATTATATATCACAAAGGAGAAATTAAAATATCCTGAATTATACCTAGATATGTAAAAACAATTCAGCCAGTATAATAATTATGGGACAACCATAAGGAAAGGTATAAAAGTTTTGACCAGTATAGTTGACTAATTCTTAATGGTATAGAATGTTCATTCAAGGGTATGTTGAGTAGTTTGAAATTATAAAGTGTGCATTGTTTAAGCACACTAAATAAAACTGGAAATCCATGACTCATGGTGTATAAAGGTATATAGCACCTCTAAGAAGCATGTTTAGGCTTTCTACTTTCCTGACATGATCAGAATTATGCACTCATACCATGACAGTAAATACTGAACAATGGTTATTGTAATACTTCCTAATAGGCACCTTGCTCCAGGTAGTCTAAGTGGCTATATGTTCCATTTAGTCCTACTCTCAAGTGGCACATGAGGGTGGACACCATTGTTAATGTGCTAACATGTGGAGAAACAGAGTCATCAGAGGTAAAGCAATGCTATGATGATCATCCATCTCACAGGCCACTGTGCTGGGCTTTGGCACCAGCCTCTTATACACTTTGGACAATTTTGGAGGTACTATTTTGTCATTTATCCATTAGCAGCACCACGAGTTTTGTCTCACTATTGAATATGACCCCATTCCTGAGAGGAGAACCATGAGTATGAGAAGGAAATCTTTGTGTCCCGGGACAGGGCTGAGACCAGGCTCTGGGTGTCCTACTCTGCTCCTTGATCTCAAGGATCCACAGGCATTTCACCTTAACAGCCCTCAGATTTATTAGTGAAACTGATTTTCTTTCTAAGAGATTATCCACTTAATCATCACCAATTCTGTCCATAAACTCTAATACACTAATATATCTCAATATTTAAAAGTTCTTTTGATAGACAGATTTTACTTGGGTCCTGTTCCCTAACCATCTAGAGTCAATTATCTCATTGAAATTACCTGTGGGCACAGGCTACTATTAGTACGAAAGCCTGTGTTGCCATTGGAGACAACCACTTGGAAATAAACATAAAACAAAACCTCTTGTTTTCATGGAAAGGTTCCATTCAGGTTGTTATTCATCTCTACTGAGTATGCCCACTCATCTTTGCCAGTGGACCCTTACCTGAAATCCTGACTTGACTATCCAATCTAAGGAAAAACAATGTTAATTTTTGACGGTTTGTTGTTATTCACTCTTTTTTCTCTCTTCTTTCCCTTTCCTCCAAGAATAACCTCATTTCTTTCTTCCTTTCCTCACTTTACTTTTTTGAGAGAAACTTTCATTAGGACTATTATTAAAAATATAAATATGGAAGTTTCTCAAATAATGCAACATCTTTTTTCTTCAATGCAGTAAAAAACTTCAGTTCAAACAGTTTTAACAGAATTGATACCTGTAAATGGAAGCACAGAGTGAGCTGATTGCAGCAGCCAAAGGAGCAGGGACAAGAGAAGCTCTTTACCCTGACCAGAGTCATAAGACTCTGCATGTTAATTTAATTGCACACTTAAACATATCTCTTAGATGCGATGTGTTTTCCCTAAAATATGTAAATATTATGGCTTATCAATTAATAATTTCAATAATTATTGGCCTAATATTTTCTCTTTACCAAGCTGTATTGACATGGTACATAGAGAATACAAGAATCCCTGTCATAAAAATAAACTGTGTACTTGACCACTTATACTTCAGTTGCAATTCTAGTGCTTTCTCCTAACATATCATAAAAACTTTTAAGCACTAGTTAGTAACTAATTTCCACAGCTTTTAGACTGAATTAAATGTCTGCATTGCATTCACTCTAAAATATCTTGAAAGATAGATTTAATATTAAATAAATTCAATATTACATGATTGTCTCAATCAGTATATAAAATAAAGTATTAATGATCAAAATATATCTTCTAATTCTTCAAGACTTTGCATAAAAGGCAAAAATCATTTGCTTTTACAAACTGACAGACGGGAACACTTGTTCAATGATCTGGTATTCTCAGGAGAACCTTGCCAGTTATACACCTACAACCTCTATGCTGTTTAACAATAGTATCAGTTGAACAATCACTATCTGTACAGAACACTTTATGTTAAGTAATACTTCTTTTAACAGAAAATCATATTAGCAAATACCATTTGCTCACATTTCCTTACTTCATTGTTTGCTTTAAAAAATAATAATAATTATATGAATTTAAGATGGAAGAAATGTAAATGCTGAAGGAATCACATGCTTAATCACTTTTTAATGTTTAATACTCATTGATTTACTTTTCTTCAGTAATTAACATTATGATGATATATTTTTTTACAAATATTAAATTGATGAAGTAGACCTTTTTACACATATTATATGAAAGGAAACAGAATTTGAAATATATTTGTGAAGTTCTCAATAGATACATAGCAAAAAATGTGAGTCAGGATGTAAAACATATCTTCTGAAATTTGCACAGATTTAATGCTGCTATGCAGAAGAATCAGTAATTCAAGCTGGAAACCTACAATTGTTTGGTGATTGTGAGATAATGAAAGTTGTTCTCTCCATGTTCCAATTGTGAAATCATGATGCATTATGAAGAAATATATATTTGAAATATTTTGAATAATCATGAAATGAAGAGTACAATAACAAGAAAAAACTTTTTTTCTTCTTCAGATCAGTAGGTTAGTCTGAAAGTGACATAGGCTCTGGCTTCCTACACTTGGCAGAGGTTATCTATGTTATAAGTAGTTATATTTTTCATGAGAAAATGGAAACAATGAAACAAATATATGACATGCGTTAACCTTGAGAATTAAACAGTGAAATTGTAAGCAACTGTAAAAATGTGCATTCAGTGGATTCAAGTTTAAAAGGAAAACAGTTTAACCAACTTCAGAAGAAAACATTTTCACACTGCAATTAATAAGGATTTAGCTAAGGCCAATCATTAAAGGGAACATTATGAAGTAATTTGGTATGAATACAACATCCTTTAATGACCCACACTTCATGCAATATTTTTCTATCTCAGCTTATTCAAGTTCTGAAACATGTCCGGACTTTATGGGAAAATATTTTAATGTTTAATATAAAACCAAAGAACCAAAACATTTAATGTAGTTAAATGTATATTGATAATAAAAGAATACATTATCCCAACAGGTAATATCAACATATCAAGAGTTACAAATGACTTTTTTTTAAACAGAGAAATCTAAGCATCTATTTAAATTCAAGGAGTACATGGAGAAGCAGGAGACACCAATGCTGTTTTAGGGGGAAACATTTACATCAGTGAAAAAGGAGAGAGAATGAAGACTGGAGTGGTGAATTGGCCTTAGAAATAGATGATTCCATTCAACCCAAGAAAACAGAAAAGGGAGGCAAATGAGTGAAAATATATAAGATTTTTTAAAATACTGAAATTCTAAATGTATTAGGACAAAATCTCTTAGAATATTTTAAATGGATAAAGACAATGCACACTGATATTGAGTATAGACTGGGGCAAAACACAAATTTTACTCTTCTAGATGGGTTGAAACTCAGACCATAATGAATAAATCTGATTTGAAGTTATAACATACTCTTGAGTAAGTTCAAGAATATTAAAACATGAAGCAATATAGAAAATAGTTTTAAACGGTTCTTATGGAACACCTAATGTATATGTAGGAAATCAGTGGAGAGACATTTCAGTTCTGGATCATTGTGATTTACTAGTGGCTCCAAAAATTGGGGTCTCATGGATCCTACAGTATTCATAATGTTTGAATGTTGCTGTACTGGTCAATACTTAGCTTGAATGAGAATTTTGGATTGGCATGGTGGGAAACATTGAATCTTAGTCAGATCAGGAGTTGTGCCAGAGAAAATGGTCCTTGTGGCAATGCACTCTCTGAGCAGACAAATCTGAAACAGAATGTCCACCCTTCCACAGATATTTACATGGCTTACTAAGTATCCTTGACCTTTCAGTTACCTAATCCTTTTAATGCATATTTTGCTTCCCAATTTTAAGAGTTGTAATGAGAATTGAAGTACAGATGTGGCCATCTGTCAGCCCCTCCACTACCCTATGATCATGAACATTCAGGTCTGTATCCAGATGTATCTGGCCCACACTGGCCATACTTTCCAGTTTCACTTTTGTCAGTCCAGTGTGGTCCATCAGTTCTTCTGGGATATCTCCTTTCTATTGAAACTCTGCTGCACTGAAATCTTCAGCAATGAAATTTTAATTTTCATCTCTCTAATAGTGATTATTGGTAGCTGCTTTGCCTTCATCACCAAATCTTATATTCACATATTTTCTACTGTGCTTGTGTTTCCAACCAGGTAAGAGCAAAGAATGACCTTCTCCACCAGTGTCCCTCACATTCTCATGGTCACTGTCTTTGTCAGTTCAGCTGCTGTTGTGTATGTGAACTTAACCTCCACCTCACCCACAACTCAGGATATGGTGACCTCTCTGTTCTATTGTATCATCCCACCTTTCCTGAATCCTATTATCTATAGTCTTAGAAACAAGCAGATAAAGGAGGCTGTAAGGAGAGTTATTAGGAGAATGATTTATCCAGGAAAAAATATGGGATAATCGTTTGAAGCCATTCTCATTTTGATGCCACAAATTAAAATATGATTAAAAATTAAATTTCCTTCTCATTTCCAATTTCAGTGACCTGAATTGACTGAAAGCTGAAGACAAAAGCAAAATCAGAGAAAGCTGTGGTTAGTGAAAGAGATAAATGATAATGTACATATTTTAATGTGGCAGTATAAATTTTAAATAATTATTTTTACTCAATGCAAATATTGGTATTTATAAAATGAAAATCACAGCAATGTTGGGAAATTTTAGGATTGAGATTATAAATTGCAGTCATTAAAATCTCTATTCCAAGGAGAAAAAAATGACTTTTCTTCTCTAGTTGCACATATATTGCTTCCAATGCAACATTTCAATGTATTTTGAATATAAAATAATGAAATTATGTACTTAAGTAGACTTTTAATTGGTGTCTCATAAGTTGTGGACAATATTTCTATAAAATACATTTGGATTAGTCATAGTACTCTCCAGTGGAAGAAAAATTGGTTGCCATCATGGTTATTTTGCCAAGCACATGCAATCTTGAAGAAAAAGTCAATACAATATTACAGTTCTAATTTCTAGGTATGTAAACTGGTAAATGATTGTCACTAAAACCAGTACTCTGACTTCTGTTAATTCTAAGATTGTTATTATCACAAGGTACTGCTGTGATAGTTAAATGATCAGATTTATTACTTGGAAAACTATTATTCTTCCTGAAAATGATCTTTTTAGTACAAAGGATTTTCAGTAACATAATACTATGTTCCCAACTATATGATTTTGCATTTATACATTATTATGTTTATGTTGTAGAAAAGCACTGTTTAGCAAGCAATGTGTAATTAGTAATGTTATTTAATAAAATGTCAGCACAATACATTTAAACAGAATTTCTTAAATTTTATTCGTCACACATTAATCAATACCATATTGTATAGGATTCACTTTGGAAACCTATTCCCTAATTGAAATAGCCATTTTTAATATGACACTTTATCAAGTTCATTTTGAAATGTTGATTCAAATAATTCCATAGCAAACATACAGGCATAAAAATATAATATCAAAATGAAGAAAGCAAAATTAAGATAAGTAAAGGGAGTAATGGGAAAACAATATCATAATTAAACATTTTTAAGGTGAAACTCTGTGTCCTGATTTGCCATTTGTGTACCCCAGAAATTTATGATCTTTACTCCAATCCTCTGACTGTAGTTGGTGTATTAGTCAGCCAAAGGGGTGCTAATGTGAAATACCAAAAATGGGTTGGTCTTTATAAAGGGTATTTATTTGGGGTAGAAGTCCACAGTTACAAGGCCAGAAAGTGTTAGTTTCTTCTCTCACCAAAGTCCATTGCCACGTGTTGGAGCAAGACAGCTGCTGACGTTTGCCAGGGTTCAGGCTACTTGGGTTCCTCTCTTCCCAGGACTGTGGCATTTCTCTCTGGGTTTAGCTCCTGGTTCCTCCATAAGGTCAGCTGTAGATGATCAGGCAAATAGCTCACTTCTTTCTCCTGGGACCTTCTTTCCAACATCAAAGCTGCTTCTCAAAAGAATGCTTTTACTCTGTTCTCTGCCTTGCCTTTTATATTTGATTCCCCACCCACCAAGGGGTGGTGCTCATTGCCCTACTGACTTGGCCCAGTCAACACCCTAATCATAACTTAATCATGACCAGATTAACAGATCAGTTTACAAGAATGATCCAATTATATTTTTGGAATTCATAATTACATCAAACTGCCCAACTGTAACACTCCACCCTCTGAATTCCAAAAATACATTACAATATTCAAAAAACCTTAAATCAGTAACAACTCAAGTACAAAATCATATCATAATCAGTTTAAAGAAATACAGTTCATCTTGAGGCAAAGTCCTGTCTGCTGTAGACCTCTGAATCTTACAGAACCATTTAACTGCTTCCAATACACAAATGGAAAGACAAAGGATAAACATTTTCAAAATCATAAGGAGAAATTTGGATGTTAAACATGAGTCATGGATCCTTTACAGTTCAGTAAAACTGCAGGGCATCCTCCATTCGATTTCAAAGTCTGAGAGTCATTCTTAAGAAGATGGTTTCTTCTCCTTGGGGCCCCATGGGAACCCACCCTTTTAACAGGCTTGCCCAATGGCCATTTTCTTGGTTCCACCCTCATCAAGGATCTGGGTGTCGAGCAAGCTCCAGACCTCACCCTCCAAGAGTGTTGGGGTGATTGCCACACCTTACCCAATCTTTGGGTTAGAGTCTTAGCCCCCCTAGTACAGTGAGGGAAGACAACATTCCCCCTAACCTTTGGCATACAGGTTCAACCCTCTCAGAGCAATGGGTTGACCTCCTGGCCTTCTCTAATCCTGGGGGACAGGTACACCCCTCTCAGACCTATGGGGTGTTCACCTTAACTGCCTAAATCTTTGAGGAATGTGCTCCACCCTCCCTGCACCATGGGTTGGCAAAACTCTCCCAGAATATCTGGTGGGCACATCCACCCTCTTCAACTGCTGGGGAAACTCACCCTCTCTGTACACATGGGTGAGGCTCCTCTCTTGGCCCAAGGAGATGTCTTAATCCAAGATCTCTGCTTCCACAGTTTTCTTCTTAAAGCTGTTTCTCCTTCAATCTCTCCTTTCCATGTCCTCTTTTGTCCAAGCTGACAGTGGTTTTGTTCATAAAGCTCTCTCAAAAACTTTGTTGGTTTAGCATGTAGGAAGCAGGGGTCCAAGCCACCAGACAGTAAGACATTCCTCAAGTCTTTCAGAGATAACTGCATCTTCAATTCTGATTTACACGTTCCAGGTTTAGTAAAGTCTTCAAATGGGGCACTTTTATCTGGGAAATTGATTTCCAGAAACTTGGAAGTTCTGGAATCAGCTTCTGTTTTCTTTCTGCCGAAACGTTCAGTCCTTAGTGTACTTCGCTCATCTAGTATTTTGCTATAAGCTGCAAGGGGAAGCCAAGCCACATTCTCCAAGTTTACCTTGGAAAGTTCTTTAGCTAAATGTTCTGGTTCACCATTTTCAAGTTCTGTCTTCCATATAACACCAGGAGTGAATCTTGCTAAGTTCTTTGCAACTTTAAAACATGGATTGCCTTTCCTCCAGTTTCCAATAATAGTTTCATCATTTACTTCTAAGGCATCATAGAAAGTCTCTTTAGCATCCATACTACTATCAACTGTATCTTCAAAGTGATCTAGGCCTTTTCCATCAAGCATTTCACAATGCTTCCAAAAAATACCCCTTACCCATTTATAAAACCTTTCCAACATTTTGGTAATTACAAAAGCACTATGCCACTCCCAGTACCAAATTCTGTATTAGTCAGCCAAAGGGGTGCTAATGTGAAACACCAAAAATGGGTTGGTCTTTATAAAGGGTATTTATTTGGGATAGAAGTCCACAGTTACAAGGCCAGAAAGTGTAAGTTTCTTCTCTCACCAAAGTCCATTGCCATGTGTTGGAGCAAGACAGCTGCCAATGTTTGCCAGGGTTCAGGCTTCTTGGGTTCCTCTCTTCCTGGGGCTGTGGCATTTCTCTCTGGGTTTAGTGCCTGGTTCCTCCACAAGGTCAGCTGTAGATGATCAGGCAAATGGCTCACTTCTTTCTCCTGGGGCCTTCTTTCCAACATCATAGCTGCTTCTCAAAAGACTGCTTTTAATCTGTTCTTTGCCTTGCCTTTTATATTTGATTCCCCGCCATCAAGGGGTGGGGCTCAATGCCCTACTGACTTGGCCCAGTCAACACCTTAATCATAAGTTAATCATGCCCAGATTAACAGATCAGTTTATAAGCATGATCCAATTATATTTTTGGAATTCATAATTACATCAAACTGCCCAACTGTAACAGATGGGGACTTTTGATTAGATTCAGTTAAGGGAACTTTAATTAGATCAGTTTTGTTTAGATCACTTTAGGGTCTTTGATTGAACTATCTCAGTGAGTCATGACCCAAGTTAGGTCTCTGCCCTCTTGCTGTGGTCTTATATCAGCAAAGAAAGAAGAAACACAGAGACAATGAGAGCCACCATTTTGACCCTGCCAATTGTGAGAGAGGACTCCAGTGATTGGTTGCCATCTTGCCATGACATGTGCCAGGAATCCAGGATCCAGCAGCTGCCCTTTGTTGAGACAGCATCTCTGATGATGCCTTGATTTGGACATTTTCATAGATTCAGAACCATGATATTTTACCCCAGATACGTTTCCTCTATAAAAGGCAATCTATTTCTGGTATTGGATCAGCAGCTTCAGCAAAACAAGACACTCTGTGATGCTTAATTTTGTGTGGAAACTTGGTTATATTATGGTGTACTTTTGTTTGGCAAGCAACCATCAGCCTGATTATTACTCTGGCAGTATTTCCTGGATTTAAATCATTACTAAGTTGATTGCATCTATTGCTGATAGCATCCACAATCAACTTAGGAGATTTATTCAACAATGAGGGGAGTCTCATCCAATATGCGAAAGGACTTAAAAGGGGGAACAGATGATCACAGCAGTCAGAAGGAAGAATTTCCATCTCTTTTACAGCCAGCCAGCTTCTCTTGGGAATTTTATCAAAAAATTTCAGAGCAGCTCCCAGCTTTTTACCTGCCCTTTGGAATTGGAACTAGCTCATCCCCACTGTCATTCATATGATACAATTTCTATAATAAATGTCAAAATACTTACATTATATGTCACTTTCATTTTGCTGGAGAACTCTTACTAATATAAGGTCTAATAACTGAAAAAATATCAGATAAAAATAAGGACAGACTTGAGTAGTGCTGGTTTTCAAGTAGACCTTACTGACATTTGTAGAACTCTATACCACAATGCTACCTATATTACCTTCCTCAAATGCAAATTGTTCTTGCTGAATAGACCATATACTGAGCCATAAGGAAAATTTCTATGAAGTTCAAAAAATGGAAACCATTAAAGAATGTCATCTTTGTCCTCATGTGTTAATGAAGAGAGGGTAGGTATTTAAAAAAATATCCCATTCTAGTTGTTCATATGTGCATTTTTCTAGCAGTTTTACCAGTTTCACATCATTTGTTTGTAGTTCTATTAGTTGATGCATGTTGATTTGGGATCTATTTATCACCTTGATGTAATTTTGAAATGACTTCCATTATCTCTGTTAATATTTTGCTCTGAAATCTACAGGAACTGATACTAATTTAATAATTTTACAATTCTAATTTTCTTTTAACTAGTGTTAGCATATATAACTTTATTTCTTTTCAAGTTTTTAAAATTTAAAATGCAGGTGGGTAATGGGAAGTTGATTTAAAATATGTGCAAGGTCTCTGGGGTGATAAAAAAAAAGTTTTAGTAATGAATGGTGTTGACTGTAACACAGCATTGTGAATGTTTATAATGCTACAGATTTGTATACTTTGGAATGGTTGAGATGGTAAATTTTATGTTGTAGATATGTTACCACAATTTAAAGAGAGAGAGAGATAAGACAATGAAAATTAAATAGATCCTAGATTGGACTTGTGATAATTCCCAAATAGCATTATTGGGAAAATTGAAGAAAAAAAAAAGGAGTATAAACTGTATACATTATATCAATCTTAAGTGTTTAAACTTGAGAATTGTTCTCATTGTGGTTACATAAGTGAATATCCTTGTTCTTAAGAAATATACATGGAGGAGGTGGTAGCTTGGATTATTTACTACTACCCCAAATGAATATATTCTTAATTTAAAACCATATCTGTGAGTGTTAAACCATTGTAAATAAGATCTATTGACAATGTTATATTTAAGTAAGTTGTGGTCCAAGTAAAAATTGGTCTTAATCCTAGTACTGACAGCTTTGTGAAGAGAAATGCTCTTGGAGGACGTGAAGCTATAAATCAATGGAACCCCAAAGAGAAAGAAAATGATGTTGCCATGTGAATTGCCATTTGAAAGAAAAGCTATAATAAGAACCCAAGGATCATGTGCAGCCAACCCACAATGCCATACTCTTCTAGAAGGCCGCATTACCTTTCTCATGCCTTGATTCTTTACTTCTCCTAGTTTCAAAACCACTGGTGAAAAATTTCACATTGTTTGAGCCAAACTATTGTAAAAAACTTGTTTTAGCAGCTGGAAAAATATGATAGAGGTATTTAATGGTAAATGTACATGATATATTCAACCTAGTCACAAGAGTCTAGAAATAAATAGACAAAAAGACAGATATACATATGTACAGATATAGATATAGGAAAATGAGATAAAAAGATAGATAGATAGATAGATAGATAGATAGATAGATAGATAGATAGAGAGATAGATAGATAGATGACAGATAGATAAGTATATAAAGTTTGAATGCTATGACAGTAAGACAAAATGTTAAAAAATGTTAAATTTGGGTATCTGGGTGGTAGGTATATAGGAGTTGAAGGTACTTTGGGGCTCTGAACTTATGTTAATATATGTTTATAATTTTGATGGTTATGTCTTATGTTTGAATTGATCTCTTTATCAGTATATAATGACCTTCTTTGTCCCTTGTAAATGTTTTGACTTATTTTATCAGGTACCAGAAAAGGTAACATAGCTTTTATTATTATTATTATTTGCATGGCTTATATTTTCCATCTTTTAACTTTCAACCTACCTGTATCTTTGAAGTTAAGTGGGTCTCTTGTAAACAGAATACACGTAGGTTATGGTTTTCCAATCTACCAATCTTTGCCTTTTAAGTAGACATATTAATATTTTTATATTAAATATTTTAAGTAAGTAGTGCTATGCAGGACTTTTTCTACCATTTTGCTGCTTGGTATGTGTAAGTCTTTTTTTGGTCCTCATTTCTTCCATTGATGCCATCTTTAATATTTATTTGATTTTGTGAATTGCACCATTTTGAGTCTCTTCTCATTTCTTTCTGTAAATATATTTGATATATTTTGTTTTGAATTTGATTTGATATCAATTCAACTTCAGTTGCAGACAAATACAACATTCCTATAGCACTTTGTACTCCTACATTTTTATGTATTTGTTACAAGTTCTATGTTTATATATTGTATGCCTAAGACATAGATTTATCATTATTTTTTGCATTTACTTTTTAGAACTGGTGAAAAGTAAAAACATATTTATATACAAAAATATACAAAATAATAGTGTTGACAATTATAATTATTTATATGTTTTCCATTATCCAAGGTCTTCATTTCTTTAAGCTTCTTAGATCCACTGTCTAGTGTCCTTTCCTTTCAGTTTGAAGAACTCCTTCAGCATTGCTTGTAAGGAGATCTGGTTGTGATGAACTACCTCAGCTTATGTTTATCTGGTAAAGATATTTTTTATTAATTTTATTAAAACATAATTAACCATGCCATTCTTTTAAAGTGTATAATTGATGGTGTTTGGTATAATTACTGAGTTGTGCATTCAGCACTATAATCAATATTAGAGCATTTTCATTATTCCAAAAAGAAGAAAAATCAACAACAACAAAAAACAAACTAATGCAAAAAATATCTACCCCTTGGTAGTCACCTCTCAATCTCTCTTTCCTTCCCTTGTCATACATAACTACTAGTCTATTTCCATCTCTGTAATTTATTTCTATTTACATTTTGTATAGATGGAGTCAAACAATCTGTAGTACTTTGGTCTAGTGCTATTCACTTAGCATGTTTACTTTTTTTTTTTTTTAACTAAAAATGGAAGATTCTTAAAATAGAACTATACACTTCTGTCCATGGTTTATTTTGGTTGTATTTTTGCCTAAATATCACCCTGGTGTTAATCTCTTATAAAATTAACATACATTTGTTCTGTTGCAGAGAAAAACATTTTTTATATATACTAGTTAGCATTTTCTTGGCTTGCCTCATGGCTGTGGATACAATGTACCAGATATGTATTGGGTTTTATAATGGGAATTTTATTAAAGGAAAATTTTATCATTTTTATGCTGTGAAATGTCCAAATGAAGACACCATCAAAGATGTTTTTTCACTAAATTCAGCTACTAGGTATCCTGGCATCATTCCATGTGGCAAGAAAAGATGGCCATTGATGTCTGCTGAGGGCCTGGTCTTCCCCTGAAGGCTCACTATCTCTGAGAGCTCAACTATGGGCAGCAAGGTATATGGCTTGTCTCTATCTAGGCCTCCTCTTCAGCTTTGGCTTTGCTGCTTTATCCCTGACTTCAACTGTGGACAATCAGGCATATGGCAGTGCTCACTTCCTCACCTTGAGCTATACTATGACTCTCAATTCAATTCCATTGATCAATGTGTCTACTTTTATGACAACACCATGCTGTTTTGACCACTGTGTCATTATAATACATGTCAGGTTAAGGAAATGTGAGTCCTCCAACTTTGTTCTTCTTTTTAGGATGCCTTTGTTATTTGGGAGCTTTTTCCCTCCAAATAAATGTTTAATTCACTCTATTTCTGTAAAGTTCCCTGTTGGAAATCTAATTGGGATAGCATTCATCTATAAATAATTTTGGGTGGAATTAACATTTTCATGATGTTTAGTCTTCCAATACATGAACAAGGAATATCCTTGCATTTGTTTAGGTCTTCTTTGATTACTTTTAACAGTGTTGTGTAGTTTTATGAATACAGTTCCCTTGCATATCTGGTTAAATTATTTTCTAGATATTTTAATCTTTTTGTTGCTATTGTACATGGAATGTTTTCTTGATTTTCTCTCCAGCTTGCCTGTTATTGGTGTAGGAAAACTATACAGATATTTGTGTATTTGTTTTGTATACTGACAATTTGTTGAAGTCATTGTTAGCTTTGGTGGCAGTTTGAGATTATATAATGAATCTGAAAAAGGGAAGGATTTTTTTAAATTATTTTATTTCAGTGTGTGTGATACCCTTTGATTGCATTAAATATGGTTGTGGGTCCTTTGATTAATTACCTCATAAGAGCACTTTAGGACATTTGATTGACTCCATCTGTGAGGTGTCACTCAGTTTGAGCTTCTGTCCCCTTACTTGTTCAAATATAAATTGAAACAAAGAGATATACAGACTTAAACAAACACATGAAAAAGGAAGCTGACATGTTTGATAACAGCCATTTGTGAGAGGAATAGAGGATCACGAAGACACAAAGCCCACAAGAGACTGGGCCCAAGGATAAGCTCAAGAGGAGACAAGCCCCTATGTTAGGTTTGCCTACAACTGCAGAAAGACAGAAACCATGATGGAAATCAACAGCCATCTTGCTACCCCACCAGGCAGCTGACTGGTGAAAAATTACCTCTTATGGTACACAGATTTGGATTTTTCATGGCCTTGTAACTGTACATTTTACCACAAACAATTCTCCCTTATAAAAGCCAATGTCTAGAACTTTGCATTGGCAAGCACTTGACAAACGAAAACAGAAATTGTACCAAAAGTGGGGTTGTGCTTCTACAATTACCAAAAATGTTTGAATGGTTTATATTAAGGGGTTAGGGGAATTTTTTGGAACAATTTTGAGATGCTTCATAAAAAAGGAATAGTTTGCTTTGAAGAGACTGTTTGTAGGAATATGGAGCCTACTGTTATTTTCAGTGAGGCCTTAGAAGGAAGTGATAAGACTATTATTGGAAACTGGAGGAAAGCAATTTGTGTTTTAAAGTTGCAGAGAACTTAGCAAAATTGACTCCTGGTAGTAGATGGAAGGCATAATTTGACAATGCCAAGCTTGGCCATTTAGCTGAGGATATTTCCAAAGTAAATGTTGAAAATGCAGACTGGCTTCTCCTTGCAGCTTATAACAATGCATGAGGAAATAGATAAATTAGGAACTGAATTGTTGGGCACAAAGAAACCAGAGATTGATTTAGGAAATTCCAAACTTCTGGAAATAAGCCTCCAGAAGATAGTGGTTTATGTAAAGACTTAACTAAACTTGGAACTTGTAAGACAGAGTTAGAAATGCAGCTATCAAGGAAAGAGTTGCAGAAAAGCTTACTGTCTGATGGCTTGAATGCCTGTTCCCTGAATGATAAACCAAAAAAAATATATTTGCAATAACTGTATGAACCAAACCATTGTCAATCAGAACTACAAGATATAGGGAAGGGAGAGATGGATGGGAAAATTACTTGCAGAGGAAAATTGTGGAAGTTGAGGTCTGGAATTCAGAAATCTCATTTGGCCAAGAGAGGGACCACAACCATGTGTATGGAGAGGATGAGTTTGCCCAAGGATTTTTAGAGGGTGGATATTCAAGCCCACCTCTAGTTTTGTGGCCCCTAGAGTTTTGCCACCCTAAGCTAGAGAGAGTGTGGAGTATATTCTCCATTTGTTAGGGAGAATGAGATGCCATCTCTCTGAGGGGTGTGGCCTATTGCTCAAAGTTTGTGGATTTTTAGGTCACCACTCTACTGCTCTGAGGGGGTTGGGGTTAGTCTTCATTGATAAAGGAGTGTCAGGTTGCCACCCCACTGTTTTTAGGGGTTTAGGCCTGTATGCTATATATTAGGGAGAATTTTGCAACCACTTCAATGTTGTAAAAGCGTTAAGACAGTTCTCTAGAGATTGTAGAAAATGTGGCCATCACCCAAATATTCTTGGAGGGTGAGATCTGGAACTCAGTTGCCACCCAGGTTTTGAAGAGAGAGGGACCAAAAATATGGCCATTGGGCAAGCCCATAGAGAGAGAGGGGCCCCAAGAGGCCCTGAGAAGAGGAAACCACCATTTTAAAGATGACTCTCAGACTTTGAAATCTAATGGAGTATGCCCTGCACGTTTTCAGAACTGTTAAGAACCCATGAGTGTTTCCCTCCCAATTTCTCCTTATGGTAATGCTAATGTTTATCCTATGTTTATTCCTCATTTGTATATTGAGAGCAGATTACTGCTTTCATAAGTTTCACAGGTCTACAGCCAAAGGGGCCTTTTGACCTAAGACAAACTGTATTCTTATAACTGAATTTGTTGTGATTTTGTACTCAGCATTATTGCTAAAATGATTTAAGTATTTGGAATAAGTATTTTTGGGATTCAGAGGTTGGAGTGCTGCAGTTTGAAATTATCTTATGAATCCCAAAAAGAATATTATGCTTTTCAATTAATCAATTCTTCTGGATGTGATAACATTTGATTGCATTAAAGTCAGTTGAGGGACATTTTATTAGATTACTTGATAAGATTGCTTAGGACTTTAGGTTTGATGACATCAGTGAGGCTTGTTTCAGTTTGAGTCTTTGCCCCATTCATAGGCCTGATATTATTGGAAACAGGCAGAGAGACAGACTTAGAAAAACACATGAATTAGTATGCTGCTATGTTTGATCTTGCCATGTGAGAGAGGAGTAGAGAATGGCTTAAATATGAGACCCTTAAGAGACTGGGCCCACAAATCAGCTCAAAAGGGGTCAAACCCTATGCCAGTTATGACTACACCTGTAGAAAGGTACACATATCAACAAAGGTAGGTGACTATTTTATTTCCCCATGTGACAGTGGGCCTTGCAAACTATTTCTGGTACTTTGCTTCAGAAGCCCTTTGGCAAACTAAAGCAACTTTACTAGCTTTAATCATAGATATTTTTGAAATTTTCCAAATATAAGATCATTTCACCTGTGAATAGTGAGTTTTATTTTCTCTTTTTTAATTTGGATGACGTTTATTTTTTTTCTTGCCCAATTGCTCTGGATAGAACTTCTATAACAATGTCGAATAGCAGTCATGGCAGAGGGCTTCATTATCTTTTTCCCATCTTAGAGGGAAAACGTTCAAACTCTTCTAATTAAGTATGATGTTGGCTGTGGGATTTTCATAAATGTCCTTTGTCATATTGATGAACTTTCCTTCTTTTCCTATCTGTGAAGTGTTTTTTTCCAAAAAAGGTGCTGTACATTGTCAAATGCCTTTTTTGCATCAATTGTGACAATCATGTAGTTTTTGTCCTTCAAATTGTTAATGTGCATTATGTTAATTGATTTTTTTATGTTGAATCACCATTGCATCCCAAGAATAAAACTCACATGATCATGGTATTGGATTCAATTTGCATGTATTTTTTTGAAAATTTTTGAACCTATATTCATTAGAGATATTCGTTTGTAATTTTCTTTTCTTGTAGTTCTTTTTTTTTAATGAAAGATTTTTTATTTTTTTAATAATAATTTTATTTTTTTACTTTTTAAAAGATGCCTAGATTACATAAATGTTACACAAAAATTGTAGGGATTCCTATATGCCACACCTCCCATTCCTCCCACAACATCCTACATAAACATCCTTCCTTAGTGTGGCACATCACCTGCAATAGGTATACACATCTTGGGGCTTTCCCACTAAGCATGTACCATAGTTCACATTGTAGACCACAATCTTTCACACACAGTTCTGCATGGTATGTAATGATATAAAATGACCTATATCTGTCATTGCAATGTCACTCAGGATAATTCCCAAGTCCCCAAAAAACCCCTGTATTACAACTGCTTTCCCTCTCCCTGTCCCTAAAGCATCCAGTGGCCACTGACTCCACATTAATGTTGTAATTACTTCTATTGCATAAATCACAATATGTCTATAATAAAATACCAGTAAGTCCACTCTAGTCCATTGTTCTTCCCCCAATCCTGAGGAGTCTGAGATGGTGATGTCCACTCCACCTCCAAGTGAGAGGGGGCTTATATCTCATGGATAAGATGGATGGGATTATCCTGCCTGCATCTGCATCTCCTTTCCCTGGGATGTCTGTTGTCCATCATCATATCCCCACCAGTTTTCCAGGGTGATTCCATTGAGCTGTGGAGTAGGAGTTGCAGCTCCACTGAGATTCTGGTTCTAGCTGTTATTTAGACAGCCCAAAGACTATGATCTCTGGAATTACACCTACAAACTCTGGCAACACATATAGATTTGAATAGAAAGGACAGATGGACCATGTACAGGGAAGACATATTTGGGTCCAACTCTGTCACTATCAGGATCAATGATTCCAAAGTAGGGTCCCCTGATATGGCACAAATCCCTGGGGCTATCCACCCTGATATATGACCTGGGTGTCTCCAGAGCTCTCAGGAGCCCCTCTGTTAGGTGAGTATCCACATTGGAAGCCTATGAGGTCCTATTGAGATGTGCATAAGCATTACCTCAGGAATGACCTCTCGACTCACTTTGAAGTCTCTTAGCCATATGAACTCATTTGTCTTTACCTTTTCCCCATTTTATTTGGGGTCTTTTCCAGTTGTATTAGCCATTGGCACTTGTTACTAATCCCTTGTTGCCAGGAAGGCTCATCCCTGGGAGTCATGTCCCATGCTGGGAGGAAGGTAATGCATTCATATGCTAATATTGGCTTAGAGAGAGGTCACATTTGAGCAACAAGGAGGCTCTCAGGAGGCAACCCTTAGTCACCCCGTAACAATAGGCTAAGTTTCAATTTCAGTAGCCAAGACTCATAAATCTAGTCATCAATAACAAGAGCCCATCATTGGATTATCCTCCTTTGCCAGACACTGCCCCTGCACTTGGGGGACTGTTGCTACTCCCTTGGAGAATATGGCAGACCTCTCCAGGATGGCAATTCAGTATTCTCTCATTTATTGAGTGATTCTCCACCCACTGTGACCATGCCTCATGAACATTTAAACAATTTTATATACCTTTTTGTATGTTCATGTGAACTTCTTCCCATGCATTCCCATCCCTGACACCTTCCACCAATGATCCTCTCCCACCCCAGTTGCAACCCTTCCTTGACCCAAAGCTTCTTTAAAGATGAAGCCAATACAATACCCAAATACAATTAATGGGAAAATGAAATAAAAATGGTAAGTTTAAATGTCAGAGATAAAACACATGAAAACTTAAAAAAATAACTAAAAAAATTTAAATTAAAGGATTGGGATATTCAAAAAATGGGAAAAAATAATTTTTTTGACATTTTATCTTCTATCACTACACTATCTGGCATCCAGTCTGTACCTTGTCATGCTACCCATCTCACTCCCCAGTGTCTCACCATTTTTCATTTAATTTTCAAAGAAGTTTTAGGTCACAGCAAAGTTGCCCACCAAATACAAGACAATCTCATATACCTAAACTCCTCTCCCTTTCCTCAGCCCATATTAAATCCTTTTTGTATGTGGATGGCAGCATTGTTATAATTGATATACAGATAGTAAAATATAGCTGTTAAACATTGTCAATGGTTTACAGTACGGTTTACATTTTGGATTGTACACTTTTATAATTTTTGATGATATTTACCAAGTCCAGTGTCCATCACTGTCAGGGAAGGAAAAACATTTCCATTGACCACTAAATACCCCCTGTTTGATCTATTCTGTTCCTCCTTCCCCATTCCCCCGGGTCCCATGGCGACCCCCTGATTTGACTCATTGGATGACAAGGTTCATAGTTACATGCAACAAGAGGTCATGACACACTGGTTTGTCTGCCACTATAAGAACTCTTGTAGTATTTTTATCTGGCTTTGGTATTGGTCATTTCATGTTTACAAAATATGTTGGATAATTTTCCCTGCTTTTCAAAATTTTGGAAGATTTTAAAGAGAACTGGTATTAATTCTTCACAAAATGTTTGGTAAAATTCACAACTGAAGTCATCTACTCTTGTTCTTTTCTGGGTTGGTAGATTTTGATTACTGATTCAATCTCTACTTGAGATTAGTTTATTCATGTCCTGTACTTCTTTTAGAAACTGTGTAGGTTATTTTTTATTATAATTTATTGGCATACAGTTTCTCGTAGGAACCTCTTAAGATCCTTTTTATTTCTGTGATGCCAGTCATAAAATCACCCCTTTAATTCATGGTTTTATTTATTTACGTCTTCTTTTTTGGTTTGTTAGTCACACTAAGGATTTGCCAATTTTATTGATCTTTTCAAAGAACCAGCTCAATGTTTTCATTGAGTTTCCCTATTAATTTTTTTTTTTGTTCCTGATTTCATTTATTTCTGCTTTAATGTTTGTTATTTCTTTCTTTCTTCTAGCTTTGGGATTGATTTGCTGTCTTTTTCTAGGTCCTCCAGGTGTTCAGTTAGGTCATCAATTTTAGCCTTTTTTTCTTTTTTTAATGTAAGCATTGAGGGCTATAAATTTGCTGAATTCTCTTGCTGTTTCTTCTTTGAGCCAATGATTGTTTAAGAGTGTGTTGTTTAATCTCCATATATTTATGAATTTTCCCTTTTTCTGTCCATAATTGATTTCCAGCTTATTTCCATTATGATCAGAGTAATTTTACTTTTAATTTAAACTTTTTAAATTTACTGAGACTTGTCTTATGACACAACATATGTTCTATGTTGGAGAAGGATCCATAAGCACTTAAAAGTGAATTTATATCCTGCTTTATGGGGGTGAAATGCCCCATAGATGTCTGTTAGGACTAGTTCATTTTCTTATTATCCAACTTCTCTGCTTCTTTATTTAGCATCTGTCCAGATGTTCTATCCAATAATGAGAGTGGTGTACTGACATCTCCAACTATTATCTTAGAGATTCCTATTTCTCCCTTCAGCTTTGCCAGCGTGTGACTCATGCATCTTGAAACACTGAGGTTAGGTGCATAAACATTTAGTATAGCTATTTCTTCTTGTTGACTCACCCCTTTTATTAATATATAATGACTTCTCCATCCCTTATAACAGTCTTTCATTTAAAATCTATTTTGTCCAATGTTAGTATTCCAGCTCTTTTTTTGTTTACTATTTGCATGAAATATCTTTTTCCAGCCCTTCACTTTTATCCTGGTTGTGTCCTTATGCATGAGCTGAATCTCTTGTATACAAGATATAGGTGGCTATTTTTTAATCCATTCTATTAGTCTATGTCTTTTGATTGGGGATTTCAAGCCATTAACATTCAATGTTATAATTTTAAAGGCATTACTTAATTCAACCTTTTTGACCATTGGCTTTCTGTTGTCATAGCATAGTAAAGTCTATCTTTTTACCCTTTCTAATATTCTTCATTTTTACACTCTTCTCCAAGTCTCTTGCCCTTGTTTGTTCCTTTCAGGCTGCAGCACTCCTTTTAGTATCTCTTGTAATTCTGGGCTTTTGCTAGCATATTGTATCAATTTATTTTTTTTCTGTGAAGACTTTGAACTCCCCTTCATTTTTGAAGGACAGCTTTGCTGGATAAAAAATTCTTGGCTGGCAGTTTTTCTCTTTAAATACCTTAAATACATCATACCAATTTCTTCTCTCTTGCATGGTTCCTGATGAGAGGTCTGCACTTAATCTTATCAAGTTTCTCTTGTATGTGATGCTTTGCTTTCCCTTGCTGATTTCAAAATCTTCTTTTACTTTCTGATGTTTCATTCTAAATAGCTATTGTCTTGGGGTCTGATTGTGTTTATTCTGTTTCGGGTTGTCTTTCTTGGATATTGATATTTATGTCTTTCATAAGGCTAGGGAAGTTTTCTGTCATTATTCCTTCAAATATTGTCTCTGCACCTTTTCCATTCTCCTCTTCTTCTGGGACACCAATAATGCATATGTTTTTGCATTTCATGTTGTCATTCAATTTCCTGAGACCCTGTTTCATTTTTTGCATTCTTTTCTCTTTCAGTTTTCCTGTCCTTTGCAGTTTTGATGTTCTGTCTTCAGAATCACTAATTCTGTCTTCAAGAATTTCAAGTCTGCTCTTATTGTGCCTTTAAAGTATTTTTGATCTCATCCATCATGTCTTTCATGCCCATTAGGCCAGTTAATTTTCTTTACAGCCTTGCAAACTGTTCTTTATGATCACCCAGTGTCTTCTTAATATCCATTATCTCTTTAGTCATATTTTTTCCAATTTTTTAAATGATTTATGAGAATTGTGTGATTATCATTGATTAATTGTTTTAAATTTTGAATCTCTTCAGGATATTTGGTTTGTTCCTTTGGCTAGGCCATCTCTTCCTGTTTCTTAGTATGGCTTATAATAAAATTTTGCTGATGTCTAAGCATCTGATATGTTGGTGAATTTACTCTGATGACCAATTTCTCTCTCTTGACTGTTGTTATTATTTTTTCACAGCTCTTTGATATTTGGTTCAACTTATCCTAAGTCTTTAAAATTGTCCAGCTAAGTTACCAAAATCATGCCAGGGTCTGACTAATGGGGCACAGACTTTGTTCCAAGGGTGGGATAAAGATAGCTTTAAAAGCAGTTGCTGTGCATGTAATATCCCAATAGGCCAGTAGATGGCACTTGGCACACCTTTCCGTGGAGGTGTATCTCTCTTGGTTTTCTTTTGCTTTCCTCTAGCCAAAGCCAAAATTCAAACCAGGATCTTCTGGCTAAATTCACTGAAGAAAAGCACCCCAACTCATCCTCCATTTCCCTTGAAACAGCTGTAAGGGAGGAACATGTCTGCTCTCCTTTTAGCTGCAATGTGCCAGGCATTTTATCCCCATGTAATATTTCTGGGCTGGGGGAGGAGAGCTCTTCTCAGTGGCTGGGAGGTTTAGTATCTCACAGTTTGTTGTTTCGGCTTCTTTGTCTCTCTATCTCTCACACTCCTGGGAGTTTGGAAGCACTGTTCTGGTCTCTGACACCCAGAGCGGGTCCCCCAGGCAAACTTTGGCTCTTTCTCCATTGTTTTTGTGAGAGCTGAGCCTTACCTGCTTAACCCAATGGCTATGTTCTCACAATTCCTGGAATTGGTTCTTAAGTTATTCAAATTAAAACAACTCTATTTCCTGTGGAAACAAGACTCTGGCATTCCAAGAAGTGAAGCTTTGATAGAGCTATGCACAATATCACTATTGGATACTCCCAGTCAAAAACTTAGAGGAAAGTTTCTGTTGACCGGGTATTTCATTTGTGTGAAATTAACAAGTACAGGGAGATTGCCTTGGTGCTCCTAAGGTACTAGAGAATGTGGAGGAATAAAAGGTTGAATTCAGGACTTTAAATTCTCCATCCAAGACCTTCATCAAAAGGGGGAACTATTAAATACAAATGAGTTTATATAGCTAAGAGATTTCAAAGTGAGTCAGGAGGTCATTCCAGTGGTTACACTTATGTACATTTCAGGATAATCTCTTTGATTGTCACAGTAAACAGTGCCTCAAGTAGGGGTGCTCCTTGGGGGCTCTAGAAACACCTAGACACTATAGGCAAGGCAGACTTCCCCAGAGAATTGTCACCCCATCAATGAACCTTACCTTGGAATATATAATAACCTATCTCCTCAATGTATCAAAATTAGATTCATTTATAATTTTCTTACCCATGGTTCTTCTGCCTCTTTTATTTGAACCTATGATTAGTATTATACCCATTGAATATGTGTCCCAGAAACATATCTTCCAGCTCTTCATATGCTGGTTAGGCCCTGAATTTCAGTAGAGTTGCAGCCAGCACCTAATCTCATTCAGGACAACTAGCAAAAGGACGATGATGGACAAAGCCCATCTCAAAAAACAGAGAACATATACATCTCCAATCAAAACAGTTCCAGCCATCTGCCCCATGGGATCTAGGTTCATTCTCAATGGGAAGCAGAGAGGACATCACTATCCCCAACATGGAGGAATTAACACACAAAATAGGGAATGCCATTATGGACCAAAGTAGATTTATTATTATTCTAGTAATGGAAGAACTTGTAACATTGCTATAAAAGTGGTCACCAGAGGTTCTGAGGGGAGTGAGAGAGAAGAGAATGTGTAATAGGAGACATTTTGGGACATTGGATTTGTTCTGCATGATTTGCAATGATGGATACAAGCCATTATACATTTCGTCAAAATGTTTAATACCACTGCACCGCAACGTAAAATTGTGAGGTACAAAATGTAAACCATAATATAAAATATAGACAATGGTTAGTAGTAATGAGTCAATTATGTTTTCATTAACTGTAACAAATGTACACTAATGAAAGAATTTGTTAATGGAGGAAATTCTGGGAATGTGAAGGGAGTGGAGTATATGGGAATCCCCTATATTTTTTATTAATATTTTCCCACACAAAGCTCTTCCAACCCTTCTATTTCAACCTATAATAAATACAAGAGTTGATAGGTTTATGTCCAAGAAATTTAAATCTTTGGGCTTTCCATGTGCTAGTTGGGCCCTGAATCTCAAAAAAGTTGCAACACCTACTCTCCAGATTAATGGACTCACCCAGGACAACTAACAAGGAAATGGTGATGGACAACAATAACCCAAGGACCAGAGAGAACCTACAACTGCAAGCATGATAGTCCTATTCATCTGCCCCATCATATCTAAGCCTCTTCTCAATAAAAGGCAGAGTGGGCATCACCATCCCATTATTCTCAGTATTGGGGAAAGAATAATGTACTAGAGTAGACTTACTCTTACTCTACTGTAGACTTATTGTTATTCTAGTAACGGAAAAACTTTTATTACTGATGGGGAAGCAGAGGCCTCCAGAGGTTCTGAGGGGAAGCAGAGGGAAAAATAGGTGTAATATGCAGCACTGTTTGGGACATTGGAATTGTCATGAAAGACATTGCAATGACAGATACAGGCCATTATACAACTTGTCATAACTTAAAAAATTGTGCGAGACAGAGTTTAGGTCTCCGATCATTGAATGTGGCTTTTACTTGTGAATTTATTAGGAATTCTTAATTTTGTTTTTAAAAGTTGTTTAATATACTATAAGTATGTCATAAGAACCATCATCAGGTTTCTTAGGTTGTAGATTTCAGAATCAGTCATTTTCTCCTTATGAACAGGGATATTTGCCATAATTATTTTTATAATTTTTTAATTTTTTAAAAGATATTTAGATTACATAAATGGTATGCAAAAAAATATAAGGATTCCCATATGCCCACTTGCCACACCTCCCAAAGCCTCCCACATAAACACCTTCATTGGTGTGGCCCATTCATTGCAATTGATAAACATATCCTGGGGTTTTGCCATTAACCATGTATCATAGTTCACATTGTAGATGACACTCTCTCCCACACAGTTATGCCTGTTATATGATGATAAAAAATGGCCTATACCTGTCATTGCAATGTCACTCTGGACAATTCCCAAGTCCCAAAAAATCCCCTGTATTACAATTGCTTTTCCCTCTCCCTGCACCCAGAGCCTCCAGTGGCCATTGGCTCCACATCAATGTTGTAATTTCTCCCATTGTTTGAATCACAATATGTCTATAGCAGAATACCAGTAACTCCACTCTAGTCCATAGCTCTTCCCCCCATCCTGAGAAGTCTGGTATGGTGATGTCCACTTCACCTCCAATTGAGAGGGGTTTATATCCCATGGGGAAGATGGATGGGATTATCCTGCCTGCAGCTGCAGACCCTCTCCCTTCCCTGGGATGGCCATTGTCCATCATCATCTCCCTCCCAGTTGTCCTGGATGAGTCCAATGAACTGTAGAGTAGGAGTTGCTGCTCCACTGAGGTTCTGCCCAGCTGGCACATGGACAGCCCAAAGACTCACATCTCTGGATGTATACCTACAAACTCCAGCACCAAGTATAGGTTTGAATAGAAGAGACAGATGAGCCATGTGCAGGGAAGACACAGTTGAGTCCAACTCTGTCACTCTCAGGAACACAAACACCAAAGTATGGTCAATTGGCAAGGCACAAAACTCCAAGCTATCCACCCTGACATAGGACCAGGGTGTCTCCAGAGCCCTCAGGAGCCACACTATTTAGGGTGATAACCATTTTGGAATTCTATGTGATCCTACTGAGATATGTATAAGCATTATCTCTGGGATGACCTCCCGACTCATTTTGAACTCTCTTAGTCATATAAACTTGTGGCGGCCATCAACAGAGGTGCTTAGCTCTCGTCAAGACCAAAATCGTGACAAGGTCCGTGGCTGGTCAAGGAGGGATCAAGGATACCCGACTTGCAGAGGAGAGCTAAGCACTTCAAGACTTGGAGCTTAATTTCACACTGTTTATACTTTTACAAAGGCCATTTTTTGAGCTCCTTGAGAAATATGCCTCATTGGGCGCTGGACTGGTTAGTCAATAACGGGCAACAGGACCCTCCCTCTCTCTCTCCCTCTGCGGCAAAGCCGCTGGGTCAACCTAAGACAGGGGCCTGGCCAACTGCTGCCATGGTTTCCAACGACGGGTAAGACCCAGCTGCCGTTTAACACGGTCCTGACCTAAAACGGGCAACTGGACCTCCCCTCTCTCTGCGGCAAAGCCGCTGGGTCAACCTAAGACAGGGGCCTGGCCAACTGCTGCCATGGTTTCCAACGACGGGTAAGACCCAGCTGCCGTTTAGCACGGTCCTGACCTAAAACAGGCACAGTCTCCCCAAATATCATTGAGGCCTCTATTTCTCCCAGCAAATTAATCATAAGGTTCTACAATGATGCCTTTTTAAATTATTTACCTGCTTATAAAAACAATGATCTGACTATTATAAAGTATGCCTTGACTACCAACATAACAAGTTTGGGATTAGTGGGTACGTAGCTAAGAAGAA